>JADBJO010003756.1:130000-147500 GCA_016801955.1 Conus betulinus
TCGCGCACTAACCACTGAGCCACAGGGACACCTGATATTTGTAGGAAAGTTAAGCCTTATGAAGTTCACTTTTTTGTTCCTCCTTGACCAGATCCAACTTGAACACCTCTCTGCCGCTTCTGCCATTGCTTTCAGGGCTCTGGTTTTTTTTTTCCCTCCCTGCAACTGAGAGCTGTTTCATGAGGCTGTATGCAGACGTTCCCACAAACCCCCTAGCTCCAATTTCTGCAGTGAGGACTTTGACCTGATAGCCTTCTCTCCTCAGGCTGTTTGCCAGATCAGCATACTTTTCAGTCTTGTAGATTTGAGCTGCCTCCATTCTGTTCTCATATGGCACCGTGAGCTCGATCATGATCAGCTGCTTGGTTGACTGAGAGTGTACTACTATGTCTGGTCTCATGCCACTCTTGCTGATGATCTCTGGGTGACTCTTCCATTCTGGGAGGTCTGCAGTGTGCCGTCCCAGTCATCTGCCCCGTCCAGCAGACTCTGCCTGCATGTTCCGAGTGGCACTGTTGTTCTTGGCCATGATTCGCTGCCTCCTGCCGTGAATAATGTTGCGGGTGCTTTTGGAGTCCTATAATTCACCACCGATATAATTTGAGGGTAAAGTAGTAAAGACTGAAACAAAAAAGGAGGGGGGGGGGGGGGGGGGGGGTCAAAAGGGAACAAGAACAATGTACAACGTTTCGAATTCAGTGAGCTGCGCTCGAGGCGTTAGGACGTGTCGACCGGAGCTCGTGCACTCAGCTTTAATCAACTGAATGTTCACAGCCGAATTTTCAACTCCGTCGTTCTCTCGCCAACCGAGTTTTTTGTTCCTTTTATTTCAGATTTGTTTGCTCTCTGCTTCTTTTTTCCGCATCCTCCTCTGTTTTACTCTGGTTTTGTTTCGTTAGGGTTCGCGTGTTTTCTCTCTTTCACACACTTAGTTAAGATGTCGGAAAGAGTACTGCCGGTTTTTTGTGCGAAATAAGCACATCCTCGATGTGATCAATCAGCACCCTTCAGTGCTCAGTGTGTGTTCAGCTGCGGAAAGGACAAGCGGACAAGGCTCCATTTTAGGGGCTCAAGGAATTCATGGATTATGGAGAATTTATCCCACAACAGCGGAAGCACGTAATCTACTACGTGTGCAAGGTATGTGTTTGAGAGACGTGACTCTAAGTGTGTGTGTGACACTAACCCTTTTTCATCTGCGCGATGGTTCTGGTCTGGAAAAAACCAAGCAATAAACTATGGGTTGATGACGTACCCATCTCTGTGGCCGATTCCGAGTTCGAGCTCGCTCTGTCGAAACTCGGGTGCGAATTGCGCTCCAACATAAAAACTGAACGTGCAGAGACGCAGATAATAAGCTTTACTCGGTTTCTGACTGGGCAGAGGTTCGTATTCATTACGGTACCGGCAAAACCTTTAGACAGATCAGTGAGAGTGAATATATTCAGAGCACGGTTATTTCACAAAGAACAGAAGCAAGTCAAAACTACCCCCATATGCTCTAACTGCCTTACGTCTGGCCATCATAGATCTGTTTGTCAGAAGGAGGTGGTGTGCCGGGTGTGCAAGAAGCCTGGACACCTGACCCTCCCCCCTCCAAGACAGCTGTCTCCAAGACAGACCCTCCCCCCTCCAAGACAGCCTCTAACCCTCCCCCCTCCAAGACAGCCCACTAACCTCCCCCCTCCAAGACAGCCACTGACCCTCCCCTCCAAGACAGCCTCTAACCCTCCCCCTCCAAGACAGCACAGCCTTACCCTCCCCCCCCAAGACAGCTCTGACCCTCCCCCCTCCCAGACAGCCTCTAACCCTCCCCCCTCCAAGACAGCCTCTAACCCTCCCCCCTCCAAGACAGCCACTGACCCCCCCCCTCCAAGACAGCCATCTACCCCCTCCCCCTCCAAGACAGCCACTGACCCCCCCCTCCAAGACAGCCTCTGACCCTCCCCCCCTCCAAGACAGCAGCCATTGACCCCCCCTCCAAGACAGCCTCTAACCCCCCCCCCCCCTCCAAGACAGCCTCTGACCCTCCCCCCTCCAAGACAGCCTCTAACCCTCCCCCCTCCAAGACAGCCTCTGACCCTCCCCCCTCCAAGACAGCCACACCCTGACCCCCCCCTCCAAGACAGCCCTGACCCCCCCCTCCAAGACAGCCTCTGACCCTCCCCCCTCCAAGACAGCCCACCTCTGACCCTCCCCCCTCCAAGACAGCCTCTAACCCTCCCCCCCTCCAAGACAGCCTCTAACCCTCCCCCCTCCAAGACAGCCACTGACCCTCCCCCTCCAAGACAGCCCTCTAACCCTCCCCCCTCCAAGACAGCCTCTGACCCTCCCCCCTCCAAGACAGCCTCTACCCTCCCCCCTCCAAGACAGCCTCTGACCCCCCCCCCCCTCCAAGACAGCCTCTGACCCTCCCCCTCCCCCTCCAAGACAGCCTCCATTGACCCCCCCCTCCAAGACAGCCTCTGACCCTCCCCCCTCCAAGACAGCCAGCCTCTGACCCTCTGACCCCCCTCCAAGACAGCCACTGACCCTCCCCCCCCTCCAGACAGCCTCTAACCCTCCCCCCCTCCAAGACAGCCCTCTGACCCTCCCCCTCCTCCAAGACAGCAGCCCCTCCAACCCTCCCCCCCTCCAAGACACAGCCTCTGACCCTCCCCCCCTCCAAGACAGCCTCTAACCCTCCCCCCTCCAAGACAGCCTCTGACCCTCCCCCCCCCTCCAAGACAGCCACTGACCCTCCCCCCTCCAAGACACAGCCTCTGACCCTCCCCCCTCCAAGACAGCCACTGACCCTCCCCCCTCCAAGACAGCCTCTGACCCCCCCCCCCCCCTCCAGACAGCCACTGACCCTCCCCCCCTCCAAGACAGCCTCTAACCCCCCCCCCCCCTCCAAGACAGCCACTGACCCTCCCCCCCTCCAAGACAGCCTCTCCCCCTCCCCTCCCCCCCCTCCAAGACAGCCTCTAACCCTCCCCCCTCCAAGACAGCCACCCTCCCCCCCTCCAAGACAGCCCTGACCCCCCCCCAACAGACAGCCTCTGACCTTGACCCCCCCCCTCCAGGACAGCCTCTAACCCTCCCCCCTCCAAGACAGCCACTGACCCTCCCCCTCCAAGACAGCCTCTAACCCTCCCCCCCCTCCAAGACAGCCTCTAACCCCTCCCCCTCCAAGACAGCCACTGACCCTCCCCCCTCCAGGACAGCCTCTGACCCCCCCCTCCAAGACAGCCACTGACCCTCCCCCTCCAAGACAGCCACTGACCCTCCCCCCCCTCCAAGACAGCCTCTGACCCTCCCCCCCCCAAGACAGCCCCTGACCCTGACCCCCCCCCCTCCAAGACAGCCTCTGACCCCCCCCCCTCCAAGACAGCCTCTAACCCTCCCCCCTCCAAGACAGCCTCTGACCCCCCCCCCCCAAGACAGCCCTGAGCCTCTGACCCTCCCCCTCCAAGACAGCCTCTAACCCTCCCCCCTCCAAGACAGCCATTGACCCTCCCCCCTCCAAGACAGCCTCTGACCCCCCCCCCCTCCAGACAGACAGCCACTGACCCCCCCTCCAAGACAGCCATTGACCCTCCCCCCTCCAGGACAGCCTCTAACCTCCCCCCTCCAAGACAGCCACTGACCCTCCCCCCTCCAAGACAGGCACTGACCCTCCCCCTCCAAGACAGCCTCTAACCCTCCCCCCCTCCAAGACAGCCACTGACCCTCCCCCTCCAAGACAGCCACTGACCCTCCCCCTCCAAGACAGCCACTGACCCTCCCCCCTCCAAGACAGCCCCCCCTCCAAGACAGCCTCTGACCCCCCCCTCCAAGACAAGGCTGAGCCCCCCCCTAAAGACAGCCCTGACCCTCCCCCCTCCAAGACAGCCCTTGACCCTCCCCCTCCAAGACAGCCTCTAACCCTCCCCCCTCCAGACAGCCTCTCACTGACCCCCCTCCAAGACAGCCTCTGACCCTCCCCCTCCAAGACAGCCTCTAACCTCCCCCCCTCCAAGACAGCCACTGACCCTCCCCCTCCAAGACAGGCACTGACCCTCCCCCCTCCAAGACAGCCTCTAACCCTCTCCAAGACAGCCCCTGACCCTCCCCCTCCAAGACAGCCACTGAGCTGACACACGAGCCTTTTCGTCGTACAGTTGAGACGAAACGTTTGAACCTGTGCGGTCCGACCAGTCAGTGTCGAACGGACGGAGTGCTTCACGATAGTTTTAAAACCTTCGAGTTTGATCCCACATGCCGCTTCAAAGGACTGTACAATTGAATAGAAGCTTTTTCTCGAATATTTAGATTCTTATATTTTTTTTGAGTTGACATTCCAAAGCACAGCATGGCCTTGGTACAATTCAATCAAATGTTTGGTCTCCGAATCGGACAGTCTGACCGCCTTGCTGGACGACGCCATTTTTCCTTGTGCCCTTGGGTGTTGGCTCAATGCTGAGCGTTGATTGGTTGGAGGATACTAACTGTCCGTTGGAATGATTTTATCTGCACTCTGTCTCCCTCATGTTTGACCATTGTTCTGTTTTAGGGCTGCCCTGATGGCTATGTTCAGTACTATGTCATTGAATGTTAACGGACTAAGAAGTGATAGTAAAAGAAAAACGCTGTTTAGAAAATCAAAAGAAAATAAAAAAAATTGCAAGAAAAATACGTTACTGAGTGGGGCAGGGATCGGGTGTATGCCGAAGGATCAGCTAGAAGTAAAGGTCAGTTGATCTTGTTTCGTAAACAATTCCCATACGAATGGGAAGTTGAACACTCGAGCGAACGTTGCATTGTAGTAAAGGTGATACGTACTGGGAATGAAATTTATATTTGTAATGTCTATGCTCCAAACGGAACATGCGAAGTAGAATTTTTTTTTAAACACCACTGTTAATACTTTGAATAATCTTGATTGTGAAAAACTAGTAGTCTGTGGTGACCTCAATACAGTAATGGATAATGAATTGGATATCATCTCTGGTGAAAAGCACCCCAAGAGTGTTGTTAAAAGCTTTCAGAATTTAGCAGAATCCCGCTATCTATATGATGCCTGGCGACTGTTCAACATCGACGAAAAAAGAATTTACCTGGTCTCGTGTGGTGAAAGGCGTCTTTATTGCGAGACGTTTAGATTACATATTACTGAATAAGAATGTTATTGATGCTTTACTTGAATGTAACATTATTCCCTTTCCCCAATCTGACCATAGGGGTGTATATGTAACTTTGAAGAGTTGTAATGTAGAGCGTGGACCAAGCTACTGGAAAGTTAATAATGCACTATTAAAAGAAAAGCAATACATTGATAAAATCAATAGAGTAATTGAAACCTTTGACTTGGATACAGCCAATGCAAATTTAACACACGATATGAAATGCGAGCTGCCTAAATTACAACGTGAAAAGGAAACCTTCCAATACAGTAAACAAAGACCAGTAAATAGAATCATCTGTTTTGGCTAGAGAATTGTGGAATGCATCTCCACGAATTTTCCATTTCAGGACAGGACTCCAAAAACACACCTTCACTGATCTATGTCAGGACAGAACTGTGAAATTCATCTCTTTTGGCCTTCTATTTCTGCTATAGAACTGTGAAATGCGTCAGCTTTGACCTTCTCTTTCAGCTATAGAAATGTGAAATGCATCTCCTTTGACCTATTTCAGATATAGAACAGTGAAATGCGTTTCCCCTGACCTATTTCAGCTATAGAACTGTGAAATGCATCTCCTTTGACCTTCTATTTCAGCTACAGAACTATGAAATGCATCTCCTTTGACCTTCTATTTCAGATATAGAACTGATAAATACATCTCCTTTGACCCTTCTATTTCAGCTATAGAACGGTGAAATGCATCTCCCCTGACCTATTTCAGCTATAGAACTGTGAAATGCATCTCCATTGACCTTCTCTTTCAGCTACAGAACTGTGAAATGCATCTCCTTTGACCTTCTATTTCAGATATATAGAACTGATAAATACATCTCCTTGACCTTCTATTTCAGCTATAGAACTGTGAAATGGATCTCCTTTGACCTGTCAGCTAGCTACAGAACTGTGAAATGCATCTCCTTTGACCTTCTATTTCAGATATAGAACTGATAAATACATCTCCTTTGACCTTCTATTTCAGATATAGAACTGTGAAATGGATCTCCTTTGACCTGTCAGCTACAGAACTGTGAAATGCATCTCCTTTGACCCTTCTCTTTCAGCTGCAGAACTGTGAAATGCATCTCCTTTGACCTATTCCAGCTAGAAAACTGTGAGATGCATCTCCTTTGACCTATTCCAGCTAGAGAACTGTGAGATGCATCTCCTTTGACCTGTTGCAGCTAGAGCACTGTGAAATGCATCTCCACTGATCTCCTATTTTCAGCTAGACAACTATTGAAATACATCTTCATTGTTCTACTATTCCAGCTAGAGAACTGTGAGACGCTTCTTCATTGGGCTGTTATTTCAGCGATATTTCTGTTTCCACTGCAGAACAGTGAATGCGTCTACATTGAACTCCGATTCCCGCTAGAGAACTGTGAAAGTTATTTCCATTAATCTTCTGTTTCAGCTCGAGAACTGTGAAATGCATCACCGTTAACCTTCTGTTTCAGCACAGAACTGTAAAATTAACCTCCGTTGCTCTTCTGTTTGAGGTAAAGAACTTAGAAATTTATCTCCATTGATCTATGTCGGTACGGAAGTGTGACATGATCTCCAGTACCCTCTTATTTCAGTGACGGAACTGTGAAATGCATCTCCTTCGATCTTCTTCAGTACTGAATTGTGAAATGCATCCCCATTATACTTTTTCAGCTACAGAAATGTGAAATCCATCTCCATTAATGTTCTATTTCAGTTACTGGGCTGGGAAATGCATCTCCGTTGATCTTCTATTTCAGCTTAAGAACTGGGAAATTACACCTTATTGTTCATCTGTTTCCATCAAAATTGGAGTGGATCTTCAAATTCAACAGATCGTCCAGTGGTCAAGTATTTCAGTCAGTACTGTAAATTACACCACCATCGATTTCCAGATAACTGTGATAGAAGCAGCGCAAATCTCCTCATGTTGCCAACTTTTCCAGGCTGAACATTGGGCCACGGGAAATCAACAGCAGACACATAGAGATAACTGCCTAATCCTGTTAACACGGCGAAGTTGAACGCCACGGAGAAGGCCTGAAAAGACCGAGAACGGGACATAAACTTCACAGCTTCTTGACCCCAAGGTCATTTTCAAACAATCAATAATCCTAGACAGTCCAAGACAGAATCCTGACCTCGTGCCAGCAGAAGCGGATTTCTGACATTGAGTGGTCTTCAGACAGCATCAGAAGCCCATGACGATAAAACCAGAAAACATCAGTCAACAGGAGAAACAATCTTGCCCTATTGTGGCCGGGGAATTGACCGACTGTTGTCAACACAAGTGTCCTGTTGCTGCCTCTTATCCTCCACGTGACATGGCAATGGTGTCGACGCATTAGAACGAAAATACGAGAGCTACAGAAGAACAGCCTACCCCGATTTGAGGACTTGCGTTTGAACAATTGTGGCAACACAGATATCCTGCAGTTAACGCAAGTCCCGCTGCTCGTTGAAAAAGCCGCGGTAATCTGTCAGAAAAAGGAACAAACATGAGTTCAAAGCCGAAACAACGCTGTCCAACATGGGGCGTGAGTTTGAGCGACTCTGGCAGCACAAATGTCCTGAGGCTCCAGAATCGTCTCGGGATGCTAGAATCCAGCAAACGTCTGCAAGGAAGTCAACCTCTGAGAGCGGAAACTCAGCAAGTGCAAATGCAAAGGAGAGAGAGATCTGCTCTGGCTGTGGTCGTGCTTTTGAGCGACTCTGGCAGCACAAATGCCCCGCTGCTGCTCCAGAGTTACCTAGAGGTGCTGTAATTCAGGACAGTCCTAGAGAACACTCGGCCTGGAGTGGAAGAAACTCAGCTAGCCTACGCGTCAGTTCAAAGAATAGGGAAACCTGCCGTGGCTGTGTGGTCGTGAGTTTGAGCGACTCTGGCAACACAAGTGTCCTGCTCTTACACAAGATTCAACGAAGGATTCTAGACACCAGCACAAACCTGTAGAAAAGACAGCAAGCATCGATGCAAAGGAGAGACACACCTGCCCTGGCTGTGGTCGTGATTTTGAACGACTCTGGCAACACAAGTGTCCTGCTCTTACACAAGATTCAACGAAGGATTCTAGACACCAGCACAAAACCTAGAAAAGACAGCAAGCATCGATGCAAAGGAGAGACACACCTGCCCTGGCTGTGGTCGTGATTTTGAACGACTCTGGCAACACAAGTGTCCTGCTCTTACACAAGATTCAACGAAGGATTCTAGACACCAGCACAAACCTGTAGAAAAGACAGCAAGCATCGATGCAAAGGAGAGACACACCTGCCCTGGCTGTGGTCGTGATTTTGAACGACTCTGGCAACACAAGTGTCCTGCTCTTACACAAGATTCAACGAAGGATTCTAGACACCAGCACAAACCTGTAGAAAAGACAGCAAGCATCGATGCAAAGGAGAGACACACCTGCCCTGGCTGTGGTCGTGATTTTGAACGACTCTGGCAACACAAGTGTCCTGCTCTTACACAAGATTCAACGAAGGATTCTAGACACCAGCACAAACCTGTAGAAAAGACAGCAAGCATCGATGCAAAGGAGAGACAAACCTGCCCTGGCTGTGGTCGTGATTTTGAGCGACTCTGGCAACACAAGTGTCCTGCTCTTACACAAGATTCAACGAAGGATTCTAGACACCAGCACACAAACCTGTAGAAAAGACAGCAAGCATCGATGCAAAGGAGACAAACCTGCCCTGGCTGTGGTCGTGATTTTGAGCGACTCTGGCAACACAAGTGTCCTGCTCTTACACAAGATTCAACGAAGGATTCTAGACACCAGCACAAACCTGTAGAAAAGACAGCAAGCATCGATGCAAAGGAGAGACACACCCTGCCCTGGCTGTGGTCGTGATTTTGAACGACTCTGGCAACACAAGTGTCCTGCTCTTACACAAGATTCAACGAAGGATTCTAGACACCAGCACAAACCTGTAGAAAAGACAGCAAGCATCGATGCAAAGGAGAGACAAACCTGCCCTGGCTGTGGTCGTGATTTTGAGCGACTCTGGCAACACAAGTGTCCTGCTCTTACACAAGATTCAACGAAGGATTCTAGACACCAGCACAAACCTGTAGTAAAGACAGCAAGCATCGATGCAAAGGAGAGACACACCTGCCCTGGCTGTGGTCGTGATTTTGAGCGACTCTGGCAGCACGAGTGTCCCGCTGCTTACGTCGACCCTGATGAGGGAAGTGTCACCATGTGGGGACACGGTGACAGACATGTCGTGTCAGGAACGCTGACTTGTGGCCGGCCGAGCGATGGGCCACACCGCACAGAGCGCCACCCAGGGCCTGACCACCGAAGCGCTCGGTCCAAAGTGACCTCCGCTCCATCCTCTGCCGGCTGCCCGTCGAGCGAACAAGTTTGTCCCTGGTGTGGAGCGTCCTTCAAGCGGCTCTACCAGCACAAGTGTAAAGCGGTCTCCATGCCTCCACCTCCCCTCAGCCTCCCTCCGCCAGCCCTGGTTCCTCCACACAGTCGCCTGGCAACCAGCCTGTGATCGACACTAACGCTTTAGAGCAGCAGGCCGAGAGGGTGATCGAAGTTCTGTGTGTCTGCAGCCATCGTCTGATCCCAACAGAGAAGCCATCGCCTTCTTTGACGATGAAGTCAAGGTGCAGCGGGAGGAGAAAGACAAAGTTCTGCGCGCAAGCAAACGATTCAAAGACAAGGTCAGAGACTGGCTTGAAGACTGCACGGAAGTCGTGAGTGGGACTCTCTCAACGCAGGCTCCAGCTACGACGGCACAAAGGTATGTGCAAGAGGCTTTGTAATACTGAATGCTCCAACCATGGTAATGACGTTCTTACCTGCAGTGGCAAAATGAGGATACCATGATGAAATGTTCATACACCAGTACGCACACCCTAGTGCTTATACAGGTAACCGCTAAGGTTTCTTCCATGACACTTTCGCCCCAAATGATCAGGTATTTAGTCATTCAGCTCTTTGTTTACCTATCTTTGATCTCTGCTAAATGACACGATGGCAAGAATGGGGAAGCATCGAGCAAACAAACACGAGTAACCCTAACCTCTACCCCTCAGCTATTTCCCAGGTTTTAAACTGAATCAACATATTTTATTTCAGCTTTTTATTTTTTTTTAAATGATCACTGTCGCATAAACATGCATGCGTGTATGTACATATCTTTGCTTCTTTGTATGTATTTATACACGAATATATGAATGTATGTATGTATGTATGTACGTATGCTTTCCCATTCTTGCCATCGTGTCATTTAGCAGAGATCAAAGCTAGGTAAACAAATAGCTGAATGAATAAATGAATGAATGGTCAGGCAGGCAGACAGGCAGATGGAGAGATGGAGAGATAAGAGATTAGATACATAGATAGACAGACCGGTAGATAGATAGATACATAGAAAGATAGACAGATAGATAGATAGGTGTGTGTGTGTGTGTGTGGGTGTGTGCGCGCGCGCGTGTGTGTGTGTGTGGTGTGTGTGAGTGAGTGTGTGTTTGTGTGAGTGCGCGCGCGCGCGCGCGCGTGTGTGTGTGTGTGTGTGCGTGCGTGCGTGCGTGCGCGCGCGCGCGCGCGCGTGTGTGTGTGGAGGGGTGTGATGGAGGGGATACGCGGTTTGTCAGATTCCATACGCTTACCTCTGATTGAAAGTTGTTGCTAGCTCAAGCTGAGAGCATACAGCCATGTTTACATTGATTAGTGCTGATTTTTTTTTTTTCTGTTTACCACTTTAAAAAGTTACAACCTAATGTGTTCCCTACATATACATCAGCTGTATTACGTATCGGTTGTTGCTGATATCACACACACACACACACACACACACACACACACACACACACACACACACTCACTCACACTCACTCACAGATACACACACACGCACACACACACCTCTATCTATCTACTCATCCATCTATCTGTCTGCCTGTCTGTCTGTCTGTCTGTCTGTCTGTCTCCTTTGTGTAACGAAAGATGTTCTCAAGAACGAACTACACAAAATGGAACATTGTTTTACTGGCACCAAGAATTCTCCTACAAGTTCTCAGTAGCGGGAGCCAGACCCCAGCCCATGCCCACGTTCGAGGACTAGTCCCTAACACCAAACTTAACCTTGGATCTCACTCAAGAGCCCTACCTCCCCCCCACCCCACCCCCACCCCCTAAAGAATGAGCACCGTAACAGGTGCTGCCAACGTGTCAGACGTAAGTTGTACCGCAAGCGTGTCGACGTGCAGGTGGCCCGGGCAGATGAAGTCGACTACATGTTCTTCCCTCATCTTCCGGCGGATGGCTGCGCATCTCCTGTGACAAACGCTCCTCCGGGATTCTGTTTCTTGGAGATGACGTCAGCAGTGCCACGTGACGACCCACGCGCGCTTTGTTTCTCCAAAGTTTGTGCGATGACCAGCAGAAGCAGAAATTAAGTTCGCAGCTCTTCAGGCAGAAAGTTTTCGCCATGATGCGCAAGGGTTGTAGCGGACGTACGACGAGCAGAAGGTTGGTAAGATTTGACGAAGTCAATCCGGTAGACAACTGTGTTCATTAGGATCGATGTTTATTGATTTATTTTTTCGAGTGGATAAAATTTGACGGAGTTAATCAGGTAGGAGGAAGTGAATTAGTTACGATTGACATATATTGATTTTTTTTTTCCTGAATGGGTACCATTTGACGAAGCCAATCAGGTAGGATTCAGTGCTCTATATTATTGACAGTTATTTTATTATTTATTTTTTTGCCAGGATGCTTTGGTTGATATGTTTGATTCATCGGTTTAGTCTGCTGATAGATGATTCATCACTTTACATCTTTCACGCACAAAGAAGGCCAAAGGGGATCCACCTTTGTGTTTGACTTTAGCATAGACAAGTGACACAATGACTGCAACAAGTGACACAATGATTATGGAGCACAGTAAGTGACACAATGATGACTGGGGCAACAATAAGTGACACAATGATGACTGGGGCAACAATAAGTGACACAATGATGACTGGGGCAACAATAAGTGACACACAATGCTGACTGGGGCAACAATAAGTGACACAATGATGACTGGGGCAACAATAAGTGACACAATGATGACTGGGGCAACGACACAATGATGACTGGGGCAATAATAAGTGACACAATCATGCTGGGGCAACAATAAGTGACACAATGATGACTGGGGCAACAATAAGTGACACAATGATGACTGGGGCAACGACACAACGATGACTGGGGCAACAATAAGTGACACAATCATGCTGGGGCAACAATAAGTGACACAATGATGACTGGGGTAACAGTAAGTGACACAATGATGACTGGGCAACAATAAGTGACACAATGATGACTGGGGCAACAATAAGTGACACATGACTGGGGTAACAATAAGTGACACAATGATGACTGGGGGCAACAATAAGTGACACAATGATGACTGGGGTAACAGTAAGTGACACAATTATGACGGGGGCAACAATAAGTGACGGAATC
Organism: Conus betulinus; assembly: GCA_016801955.1. Taxonomy (NCBI): domain Eukaryota; kingdom Metazoa; phylum Mollusca; class Gastropoda; order Neogastropoda; family Conidae; genus Conus; species Conus betulinus. The sequence goes on from JADBJO010003756.1 coordinate 142,611, forward strand.
ATGACTGGGGCAACAACTTTCAAAAGATTGTTCAGATTCTTTTCCCGTTTATTTTGATTTTGGTTTGGTTTGGTTCATTTATTTTTAACGTATATATGTGCTGATTCTTTGTAATCAAAAGATTTGCATGTCATTTGTACACATGAATTGTAATCGCATACCTTTTTTTTTTTCTTCTGTTGCTCTTTGTTCCTTTATAGTTTCAGGACAAAATGAAAACTTGCCATAGTGATGAAATTTTATTGGTTTTCGATCCCACGATACTTACGTACGCACGTACGCACGCGCGCGAGCACGTGCGCACGCACACACACACACACACACGCGCGCGCGCGCGCGTGCGAGAGAGCGCACACACGCATGCACACACGCACGCACGCACGTACGTACGCACGCACACACACACAGTCACACGCACGCACGCACACGCGCGCACACACACACACACACACACACACACACACACACACACACACACACACACACACACATGACCATTATGACATTGAATCTACAGATTATTACACGAACAAGTTACTTGTTAACAGAGTAGGTATAAATCACACTTTAAAAAAAAAAAAAAACAAACATAGTCAAGGAGAGTAGTTTGAAAAGATTTCTGGTCCAATCTCTAGTCCTTACAGACGATGATCCATCATGTACGTATGGAAACGTTTAAATCGATTGTCAACTGGAAGGAACGGCATCAGGTTTGTTTCAAAAGGGATGACGTCAGAGGGAAATGGAAACAAGAGCAAAAAACAGACTTCGCGGGCTGCCAAACGAAGAAGCAAATGACAAAAACAAACACAACGCATTTAGACCTTATTGGGTATTCTGTAGGCAGGACAAATAACATTCAAAACAAAGAATGAAGACATAATTCTTCGATCTATTTGCAAACTTTGGTATGGATGAAGTACTCTAAACTACGGAATGGAAGTGAGGTTGACGGGAAGAGGATATAGATGAAAATGATAACAATAGCGATAACAGCAACAGAAAACAACAACAACTATAACGATTGAAATTATGATGATGATAATGGTAATGATGATCATCTTATTTTGATCATGTAATTATGAAACTAAAAACATTGCTAATACTTATTGTGGTGAGACTTATGATAAAAAAAGAAGAAGAAGAAGAGGAAGGGGGAAAAAATGAAGAAAATAATTATGGAAATATGATAGCAACAGCAATAGCATCAGCAACAGCCACAACAAGAACCACAATAACAATGATAAAACCAAGGTTGAACACCGACTAACCTGACTTTTCACCTGTCGACACCTCTCCCTGTAACAGAGGATCCACAGGCTAAGTCGGGTGGAGCATCGCTCCCCGTGCTGTTGGATGCTTTTCCCCGTTCCGGTGGGGATGGGAAGCCAGGTCTCCGACCCATCTCCATTGACCTGGTGCCAGCCTTGAAGCTTGATGGGTTTCCTTCCGTGGCTCACGGCAGTCTGCTCCGATTACCTCCTCAGGATAGGGAGAACATCCAGAAGGCTGGTTTCCACGTCGTTCCAAAAGAGTGCCCTCATCGTGAGTTGGTCTGTCTTGGATTTGGGTGTTGGTCCGTTGGATTCGTCTTTTTTTTACCATCTCTGTCTGTCTCTGTCTGTCTGTCTGTCTGTCTGTCTCTCTCTCTCTCTCTCTCTCCTCTCTCTCTCTCTCTCTCTCTCTCTCTGCCTACCATCTACCCACCCCTTTCCCACTACTACTGTGTGCAAAGATGCCTAAGACCTATATAATTAAACGTTCGCATTCATTCACTCCTTTCGCACTCTCTCTCTCTCTCTCTCTCTCCTCTCTCCTCCGAATCTCTCGTCTCTCATCTCTCTCTCTCTCTCTCCTCCCCTCTCTCTCTCCCTCTCTCCTCTCTCACTCCTCTCTCCTCTCTCTCTCCTCTCCCTCCTCCTCTCCCTTCTCTCCTCTCTCTCCCTCTCTCTTCCCCTCTCTCTCGTCTCTCCTCCTCTCTCTTCCCTCTCTCTCTCTCTCTCTCTCTCTCTCCTCTCTCTCTCTCTCTCCTCTCTCTCTCCCTCCCTCTGTGTGTGTCTGTGTGTGTGCGTGTGTGTGTTTGTGTGTGTGTGTGTGTGCGTCGCGCGCGCGCGTGTGTGTGTGTGTGTGTGTACAGATACGTTTCCTGGGTGGCGTGGTGCTCTTTGTACATGGTTTTATCAGTTGGAACAAATCTACTTTCTCGTACGCTTTTCCAGTTGTCACGGTTTTTTGTTGTGCTATTATGATGTGCATTCCTTCATGCCCTGAAAAGGGTTCACATGACGTTAAACGCTTTGTATCTCTGTCTCATCCAACACCACAAAGTCGCCCCATTTGCAGGCGCCGTAAGCCACTGGCATTTTCTCTGCGTGCAGGACGCTATGGCTCAGTCCAACACCTGCTGTGGCGCTTCTCCTTCTCCCTGGCTGAAAAACAGTTGACAACCTTCGCCGATCGCAGACTACCGCTTGACACTGACCATGCCTCAGGAGTCCTCCCCTCCGACCTGTCGGAAACCAGTTCTGCGTATACTGAAACGGATCCTGGAACTCTTCAAAGGTGTCGACAATTCCAGAACCACCAACCCCAAAATGCGGCAACTACAAAAAGCTGTGAACTATCTAAAGAACCAGGGAGGATTCCAGGATTTCGAGGTGGAAAAGTTCAGCACTTTTCAGGTATGGTTGAGGAGTTTGCACAGATTTCACACTGAGCCATAATTTACTTCCGTTAACGATGTCATGTTTTACCTACCTAAAATGTACGTGTGTAAAATGTATGTAACCTTCGTAAAACATCCCGTACGCTTGAGACGTGCATCTTTGAACACCTGGCTGACATCCACCACCACCGGCCCAAACCAGTTGCCCTGCGTTTCAATCGTCCCCAACACAACATCAACCATGTCACAGTCTTGGCATTTTGGCACTCACAAAATAACAACTTGGAGCGTGTCATGCAGGAGTCACATCTCATTGCCAAACTCGGAATCCTGCAGCCCCCATGGCATCAACATCGAAAAGTAGCGCAAGTATACCTATCACCACTACAACGCCAGCCAGCAATATCTTCCACCAACACACACACACACACACACACACACACACACACACACACACACACACACACACCATACATACCGCCCACTATCCACTTCATACAGAAGCTACAGCTACCCTCCTTTCATCCTCCGAGTATTGCAACTTTGCCGTGGTCAGAGAGCTTGCACTGTCCAGCGATCTCAAGGCCTCCGCCGCAGCGGCATCAGTATAGGCTAGTTTTTTGAAAATGCTTCTAGGCCTGGATAGTCAAGTTGCTGACTGGCCTAAGCACCAATGTGGCAGGAGCTGATGCCCCTGAAGGGTCTCCCATGTCAGAAAGGCTGAGGGTGAAGGCCCTGACAAATAGTAACCCGCCTTGTTTCTTTTTCCTATCTACTGCCTTTCTTACTGGGCTCTTTTCTATCCTCGTCTCCCCATCAAGTCTTAACATGCTTCTTTTCTCTGTGGGCTTCTTGAGGCTCACCGTCTTTGCCATGCGGTGTGTCCTGTCATCATGGGGGAGAATAGGATCCTGGAGGTTGAGATCGCTGATATATGACTGCGGTGCATCAAGTCAACACACCTCTTTGGCCTGGACTTCCTCTAAACAGGTGGTCGAAGTGGCCCACCTCGATGAAGCGGCTGGTCGTGTGCATGCTCTAGCTGAGGCTCGAAAGCAGCTGCTTGGGTCAAACGGGGTTTTGGGGAGTTTTTCGTGGCTGGGAGGCTTACAGGCCTGAGTATACTTCTGTCGAAATACTGGTGTCTGATATACTGGATATCCCTTGTTGGGACTCGACGGCGGGTGGGAATCGAGGGAGATGAATATAAACAAACACAGCATGACTCCAAATAATAACAACGACACAGGCAAGATTCAGATATGGACACAGACACGGACTCAGAATGTGAGATACGGAACGTTTCAGGCTTCTGGCCCAGCTGGCTGATTGTTTAAGGAACGGATGAGGACAGCCCTCTATCAGGCTTGAGTCCTTTCGTGATTGCAAAGGGAATCGGTGGTCTCATTGGAAAACCGAAGAGCGTGAAGAAATTGAGGAATTGTTCACTTCTAGTCGAGCGCTCTTCCAAGCTTCACTCAGAAATGTTGCTGAAATCCACCTACTATGGTTGATCGTCTAATCAGGCTGTCTCCACACAAGACTCAACTCATGCAAGGGAGTAATCAGATGCAGAGATGCATAAATGTAGCTTCCCCCTAACTGTTCCAATGGTAGTGTCATTACTTTTTTCTAATCAACTTCGTCAGCATTAGCAAACCGGAGGTGGGATATTTTCCCCCAGTTTAAGCATCCTGATATGGTTATTTCATGCGCCGTATACTTACCTTCTTGGAGCGTTACGTGACTACCGTTGTTTCAGGTTAAAAGTACGAACGGAATACCCAGTCGTTGGCCGAAATTGTGTCATGGTCAGTATTCTTATTTTCAGATCATTACTGCAAGTTTCTTTCTCAGGCCTCGTTTTTGGCGATTGAACTGGGGCCGTCATTGGGGACTCTGTGAGAGATGGCAGGGTCATTTAGTTCGGTTGAATTGGAGCCATCAGTGGGGATTCTGTCACGTGGGTCAGTTCGGTGATTGAATTGGAGCCATCAGTGGGATTCTGTCACGTGGGTCATTAAGTTCGGTGATTGAATTGGGGCCGTCAGTGGGGATTCTGTCACATGGGACATTTAGTTCGGTGATTCAGTTGGGGCCGTCAGTGGGGATTCTGTCATATGGGACATTTAGTTCGGTGATTCAATTGGGGCCGTCAGTGGGGATTCGTCATATGGGACATTTAGTTCGTTGGGGTTGGGGCCGTCTGTCACACATGGGTCATT
>JADBJO010003756.1:152500-175000 GCA_016801955.1 Conus betulinus
GAAGAAGTTATGATGAATGACTCTCATTGTTAAGAAAATTGTCTGTAACACTTGTCTTATGTTAACGAACTCATGTGTAATGGTTTTATTGCCAGTGTTTTTCTATCTTGTCCGTAACAGAAATTCTTGTTTGTGATGGCGTGTGTTGTTCATAAGCTCACGAAAAAACTGACGCTGTTGTTGAGGCGTTAATCGATAATTGTCTATATCGTTAAGAATCTCACCTTCAGTGGCCTGTAGTGTCAAGACGTCTATATAAGGGGCTCATTGTCAGAAGCTCATGCATATGGGCTGTGTTGCTACAAATCCTATTTAATTACAATGGTTTGTGTTGTTAAGAAGCTTTTCTGTCATGGCTTGTATTCATGTTTTTGTTTTGGAACAGTTTTATCAGTCATAATTTTACTGATGCCCAACATTTCATCGATAATCAATACATTGATAAGGAAATCTTTCATTTACCCACAGCAGAATGCCGCATGCATAACTGAAGGATCGTTCCGGTGGTGTTGCCTTGGCATTTTTCCTCTCCATTTGAATTCACTATCGTCTCACTGGGCAAGTCCAGTGTGATAGGCAAAGCCCGTAGTGGGCCACAGCGTTACCTTGCTGACCCCATGCAGCTGTGGTTTGTTGGCTCGTTATTCAAGCAGATCCGCAGGAACATTAGTGCCAACTGTGGCGTGGGTTATAGGCTGGTACTATGCCGGCACCCATCTATGCAGGAGATCTGGATTCTGAACGAGACTCAAAAAGAGACAGCCACATCCTGCTCCGAACACATTTGAAAATCATCTGTAGCCAAATGATGGTTGATAGTTGACGACTGTAAAGCCTACTTGCTTATTAATGTTTCCATGGACTTCTGGCATTTTTATTTGCGTACAGCGCTATGCACATCCAGGGGTGCGAGCAACGAAGCTTTGCGTTATCAGACCAACTGTCGTCCGCACCTTCCAGCAGCACGAGATTCTTACAAAAAGGACTGATGAAGCTCATATCCAAGGCATTTCTTTGTGCTGGGTAAATAGTGCCACTCGTCTGGCATTCTTTTGCAGGCTGGAATCTCACATTGAAGAAGAATCCATTTGTGTGTGTGTGTGTGTGTGTGTGTGTGTGTGTGTGTGTGTGTGTGTGTGTGTACAATTTAGTAGTGGGAGAAAACTAGTACTGACTAACAATTCCTCCATCATTACACTAACGACCTTGCAAAGATTAGAAAACAGAACTTACAAAGAAAGCTTTAGTGACTTTTAATATTTTTCCCCTTCACGAGAATTCCTTCTCCACCCTCGTCTATCACATGCGACCTCTCTCTCTCTCTCTCTCTCTCTCTCTCTCTCTCTCTCTCTCTCTCTCTCTCTCTCTCTCTTACACATGCAAGAACTTATAAACACACACGCATGCTGACAAGCATACGCGCACACACTTTCTTTTGTCACCTGCTCGCTCATTCACACTCACGTGTATATATACACGCACATAAATACAAACACACGAACACAGTTGACCTGTGCACGTGCAAGCAGTAACTGTCACAAACACATGATTTTCTTACCGACGCTCTCTGAAGTGCGGTGTGCTCAGGATGTTGTTGGAGACGTTCAGGGAATGAGCGAGGTGTTCTTCATTTTCTTTCTTTCTTTTGTTTAAACAAAGCATTTGTCCATGCGCGCGCGCACATACGCACTTATGTTACAAAAACTAGTTCTCGCTAAAGATCTTTTTTTCCTCCTCCCCTTTTTTTTTTTTAACCCACCTCCTTCCCTCTAAGCCCCCCCCCCCCCCCCCCAGGCCTCCTCCTTGCTTCAGTCCGGTCTTTTTGTTATATATGACCCCCCCCCCCCCCCCCCCCTCCACCGCCGCCCCAGATGTATATCCACAAGTTATCCCCCCCCCCCCCCTCCTTGTTTTATGTCAGAATAGACATGACGTCTTTGTCTGTGACAATATGTTGCTTAATGACATAAAATATTTTCACACATTTCTTGTGTTTTTTTTCTCTATATCCACACGTTTTACCCCCCCCCCCCCCCCCCCCCCCCCCCCCCCCCCGTTTTATGTCAGAATAGACATGACGTCTTTGTAAGTGACAATATGTTGTTTAATGACATAAAATATTTTCACACATTTTTTTTTTCTTTTTCTTTTTCTTGTTTTTTTTTCTTTGTTTTTCTTAAACGCCCCTTCAGACTTTTCTTTGCACCCAATGTTCACTTGCGGTGGCGGTGGTCAAGTGAATATATATATATATATATATATATATTTTTTTTATATCCATTTTTTTATCCAAAATTGTTGTTGTTGTTGCTTGCTGCTCCCCCCCCCCCCCCCCCCCCCCCTTGATGTTGTTGCATTTGTGTATTGCATGTGTATGTATGTCCTCGCCCATAATACATTTTTTGTTGTTGCTCTGATTGGATGGAAAATTTGTCGGTACTTTTTGATGATTGTATATTCTGCAGTTAACAAAGGTTTTTTTTTTTTTTTTTTTTGTTTGTATCATACAAATTCTTGCATTGTGGTTTTTTTCTTTGTTTTTTTTTTGTTTGTTTGTTTTTTTTTTTTTTTGCTACTTCTTTTCTTTTTAGTTCGAAATGGATAGGAATTTGTCTGTTGTATCAGTTAACTGTCAACATCTCAGTATTTCAAAGAAGAGACGTGATGTCTTCCACTACTTGCGATCTAAACAATATTCAGTGTACTTCCTGCAAGACACTCACTTTGAGGAAAAATGGGAAAGCTATATTCTTTCCGAATGGGGAGATCAGGGGTTGTTTTTCAAGTCACTCTTCAAATGCTAGAGGAGTAGTTATTTTCTTTAACAACAGTTTTTGAATTCAAAGTGAAACGTGTTATCAAAGATGACTTAGGTAATTATCTTATAGTTCTTGTCGAACTACAAAAAAAAAGAGTGTCCTTTTGTTAATGTATATGAGCCGAACAGAGACGACCCAGAATTTCATAATGATTTGAAACAAAACATCGATGGGCTTGGAGTGGAGAATATTATAATAGATGGGGATTTTAATTTGGTCCTTGACCCAGTAAGAGACTATCATGATCATAAGCATGTGAATAACCCTCAAGCAAGACTGGCTGTTGAAAATATGATTGAAACATTAGCTTTGAGTGATACCTGGAGAGAGTTAAACCCGGAATGTCTTCGTTTTACTTGGAGAAGAAGTAACCCATTCCAACAGGCCAGGTTAGATTTCTTTTTGATCTCAGCGACAGTTGTCTCCTCTGCAGAGGATGTAGAGATCGGGTGTGGTTACATTCGGCTATATTGTTGAACCTGAAATTTTACAACAGTAATAAGCATAACACCTTTTGGAAACTTTCCAAAACCATTTCATATGCTACAGCAAAGAAAAGAACCAATATGGAAGAAGAAAAACAATTAGTACAAGACATTCTCAGATTGGAAAAAAAAAATGAGACCCATATCAGGGTTATTGAAACGAAAAAAAGAAGAATTTAAAAAGATTAGAGATAAACGTATGGACGGGGTACTGTTAAGATCACGAACTCGATGGATAGCTCAAGGAGAGAAAGTCAGCAGTTGCTTTTGTAACCTAGAGAAACGACATTACATTTGTAAGAACAAGGCTAGAATCATTGATCAACATGGAAATGTAACAATTCAAAAAAAGACACCCTTAAAGAAGTAGAATTAAAAACAAAATAACTCTCTGCATGCTGGTGCTGCTGTTGAGGATTGTGATATGCAAGATCTAGTTAAGGATATTCCATGTTTAAATGAAGCTGAAGCTGCCGAATTAGGAGAGAAATCACTCTGGAGGAAGCGACATATGTCCTTAAGACGATGAAAAAAACAGCAGCAAAAGTCCAGGTTCTGATGATTTTAGCGCCAAATTCTTTAAGTTAAAAAAAATGGTGTATTCGTTGTAAGAGCGCTAAACACAGGGTCAAAAAAGAACTTTTTTTGCGTTCAGAGCGAAGAAATCATAACATGTATTCCGAAAGGGGACAAACCGCGGCAGTTTATAAGAAGATGGAGACCAATTTCACTTTTGAATGTAGTTTATAAAATAGGATCATCTTGTATTGCAAAGAGAATAAAACCTGTATTACCTAAGATTGTAAGCGAAGATCAAACAGCAATTATCAAAAATAGATATATCGGTGGTAATCTGAAATTGATATTTGACACTATACCCTATTTAGATAATTGTAATCTACCTACCTGACCTGTTGTTAAACATAGACTTTGAAAAGGCATTCGATTCATTTAACTTGAATTTTATGTTTAAAGCACTGAAAGCATTTGGTGTCCAGAAAGGTATATGTAAATGGATAAGCATATTTAAAAAAAGTATAAAGTCTTGCGTTGTTGTAAACGGCCAAGTTTCAGACTGGTTTGAAATCAAACAAGGTTGTCGACAAGGAGGCCCAATTTCCCCATATTTGTTCGTAATTTGTGCTGAGATGTTATCCGTCATGGTGAGAGAAAAACAGGACATTAAAGGAATGAATATAAATGATAATGAATATAAGCTTTCGCAGGATGCGGATGATACAGAATTTTTACTTGCAGGTGATAGATAATATTTTGAAACTTGATTGAAGCTCTTTTTAAATTTGAGTTGTCAGGTCTTGTTATGAATTTGGGTAAAACAAGTGCAATTTGGTTAGGAAGCATTAAAAACAGTGAAGTTCATTATATGGAACATTCAGAAGCTGAGTGGACTCCTTCAAAATTTTGAATATTAGAAGTCTGGTACACCAATGATTTGATAAAAAAAAAAGTGTGGAAATGAATTATACGGAAAAGCTTGTTGACGTCAAATACTTCTTTAAGATATGGGTAAAACGCCAGATACCCCCCCCCCCCCTCCCCCTTTGGTAGAATCGCTATATTAAAATCTGTGATCCTTTCAAAACTAATCCATTTCTGGCTGCTTTGCCAAATCCACCAGATGTTTGTTTTTCCAATCATGCCAACAGATCTGCTATAAATTTGTGTGGAACAAAAAAGCAGACAAAATCTGTTGGAAAAACTACGCAGAAAAGTGCAAAAAAAAAAAAGTACAAACTGAGGTATTGGTCTTCCTGAGTTGAAAACGTTTGTCACATCCTTGAAAGTGTCTTGGATTCGTAGAAGTGAAAGATCAGAGAGCAGAAGTGGAAAAAATATTCTTCTCAGTAACTTCCCTCAATAGTCTAGATCAATAAACACGGTCCGGAGATTGTTTCAAATTTTACAAAATACAACCGATTCTGGGCAGACGTTTTTGGAGCATATAAGCATTTCTATTATAAATATGTGCCCCCAAATTCTGCTGAACCATTAGCCGAACCAGTATGCTACAAAAACATATTCAAGGCTGGAAAAAACAGATTGTTTCCAGAAAACATGAAAACAGAAATGTTTACTATCTATCACATTTCTTTGATGACGTGTGGACAGTTTTCTTTTCATGCAGAAGTTTTAAGGAAAAATACGATGTTGATATTGATTTTTTCTCACTTCCGCGGGTATACGTTCGCAGAACTCGATTAGATAAAGACAACTGGAAAAAATATAAACAATAGATATGACAATCCTTCTCTCTGCTAAAAGAAATTGTTCGCCACGTATAAGGGTTCAACAATGTACGATGATATATTGATTGATGATAATTTAAGTGCTCCATGTTGCGAAAGATGGGATTTTTAAATTGTCTCATAGTCATGACTGGGAGTCATGTTTCCTGCAAACTCGTAAAATAGCGGACATAAAGCTCAAATGATTTCAACTCAGAATAGTACACAGATGTTTAGAAACGAGTATCATTCTAAAAGAAATTGGAGTGGTCAATAAAATGACAGGTGCAGGTTCTGTGGCTGTGTAAGGACAGCATTGACCTTATGTTTTGGAAGTGTTCTTATGCTCAGCGTTTCCGGGAAACTTTTATTGAACTAATAACAGAGAAATATACGAATGTCCAGAATATACCTCTAACAGAAGCACTAGTTCTCTTGGATTTGATGCAACAATCACTACTGATTGTATTTTCTACTTCATCATTCTTTTGGCAAAACAAGATATGTACTCATATAAACTAAAAAAAAAAAAAAAAGCAACCTTCCACATGTAGCAGGTTTTTTGAAAACATTAGAATTTCGATACAAGATTGAAAAACATAACGCGTACATAAACATGAACTATGACGATTTCCACACTAAATGAGACATATGAACCTTGTCTCCACTTTGTAATAGATTGCTCAACCTTCTTGTAATTAGGTGTTAATTGCTGGTACCTTTTTTCCTTTTCATGACATATGACACTGTTTGTATGGTGGTAAACCTTTCCTTTTTTTTAATTAATGTAAATTATCACCAGAAATATCAATGAGACTCACACTTCACAACGTATGCATTCTCTCAGCTCCCTAATGTTAAACCCATTCTGTCCGACAATATTTTTGTCTGTATTTCATCCCTATTGTATATATGTATATATGTATTTATCGGTCTGTTGACCTATGCTCCGTACTCCCTGGACATGCATATACTTAGATATAATTGTAATATGCCTGCTTAACTGAATACTTTATTATATATCACATTATAACAATGTTAAAGATAGATACATGTTTAAGCAATGTCTGATCAATATGATGTCAACAGCCTGACAAGACGAAGGGGGGGGGGGGGGGGGGGGGGGGGGGAGTGGATGTGGAGGGAGGGAGTGGCGGGGTGAGTGTTCAGAGGTGGGGTGGGAAGAAGATGTTGTTTTCACCATTTTTTTGTATTACTGTGTAAACATAGTAAAAGGTTAAGTAAAAAAAAAAAAAAAAAGATTAAAAACAAAAAAGAGTGTGGGATGGGGAGAGGGGGGGTAGGGGAGGAAAAGGGGGAAGAAAGAAAATGAGAACGAAAAATCAAGTAAATATATTAAAGATATTAACACTGTTCACCATCAGCACATGGGAACCATCATAATCCATCTGGAAGACAGAACCATTCATAGTGTATGTTCCGAAGGCCTTCGTCCGCCGGATCGGACTCGTCAGAGGGGCACAGCTGATTGTTTTAGTGCTCCCTTGGCATCACACCGAGATATACCACAGTCTATTACTCTGTGGTATTCTCATCCCCAAAGGTCAAAAATTAGAATCCAACAGCACCCCAAAGCCGCCAGTGAAGGGTAGAAAAAAAACAAAAAAAAAAAAAAAAAAAAAAAAAAAAAAAAAAAAAAAAAACCCACGTGCTGTAAGGAAATAAGATGCCGGGAAAAAAAAATCATCACATTGCTTCATATTTTGTTTCACGAATCTTCACTTGCAAATTGCGTTTTCCTTTACTTTCTTTTTTAAAGTCATTTTTTTCATTGGTCATAATTTGGTGTCATTTTGCAGGTATTGTAGATTTTGTTCGGTGTACATTCTTTGCTGTCCTTTCGTTTCAGCAGTACCAGCTGGGTACCATTCTGCACGTTCTGTAGATTCTGTTTGCTTTTTGTCTTTATATCCTGTTGTTTCTGCAGTCATAAGTTGATGTAACTGTGTGCTTAATGTGCACATGTTTTGCTTTGCATTATTTCTGTAACGTTATGTCAACAGTCATAACTTGGTACTATTTTGTAGGCAATTTTGATTTTTGTTTTATGTATTTATTTTTTTAGTGTCCTGTTGTTTAAAAATTCGTAAACAGATATCAGAATATGCATGCTGTAGAATTTTGCTGTGTGAATCGTTTTATATCAAATGTATATTACTTATACTTTATATCAACTATATATTACTCAGCGGCCTATGTATGTGATGCATTTTTTGCGCACTTTATATGCTCCTTGTCCTCTACTATATTTCCTGTAACTCAAGCCGTCATGTTCAGTTACTCTGTATGTTGCTTAGGTCTATCTTGTGGGCTAATTTTCATCATATCGGCATTATATACGGTTACGCTGTGTACAGTTTAATGATGTATTGACGAGCTTCATAGAAATCTTAATTCCAAATTTTGGTATTGGCTTACTCGACGGAATTTTATTTGTTTTTTTTTTTTTCAAATATTTTTCAAAATGATGACTGTGTTTAGAGAAGGGCCTTCTTGATTTTGACTGGTGTTCTAGACAGAAATAGATAGATTAGCAGACAGACAGACAGACGGTCAGATAGATAGATAGATATACAGACAGACAGATACAGACAGACAGACAGACAGACCTCCGTTTAGCACTTTCTCACAGTTTTACTTTTACACCCTTCTTCGCTAAACTGCGTAGGTGTGCAGTCAGCGAACCCCCTGGTGGGGAGAATAAAGAGAAGCGCTAAACGGAGGTACGTTGCCTAAACATGAAATCATCATTCAAACAGTAATCACTATGGGCTGGAAACTTTGAGCTAGGCTTGAGGATCCAGTAAACAAGACAAAGGAGGAGGTCAAGTGGTGTAAAACAGTCTGTGTGGTCAGCACGACTGTCAAATACTTGAAGCATTGCCAGTCATGTCAGTGGGCACGGCAGCTATGAATTGTGCAGCCTTTACTTACTCTCTCGTGAGAGATGGTATATCCCAGTGATTGACCAAGCAGTGTGACAGGTTGAACAAAGTAAAAAAAAAAAAAAAAAAAAGAAAAAATAGTGGGAGCGTGAAAAGGGGGAACAAGTGCAGGCTAACATTCCTCCACATAATGCCTTGGCAAAAAGTACACACACGCACGCACGCGCGCGCGCGCGCGCGCGCGCACACACACACACACACACACCCCCACTTGTAACAAGTAAATAGTGGGGGAAAGATGACACGAGCAAACAATTCCTCTGTAAATAAGACAGTAACTCGGCAAAGAGTGTAGGTACAAACTGTAGGGGTATAATAAGAGAAGTAAGAAAATGAGATAGAAAAAAGAGTTTTTAAGAGTACATTATAAAACATTAACCCCTTCACTACCAGTGGTAGAGAACCATCAAAATCCGCCTGTGTTTAGATATTTGCTGTATTGTCTACTGATGCCTTTCATTTAAAGTGAAGATACAGAAAAATGTAACAAATAGATTCATTACCAGATATTTGCGACAACAACCTGTTCCCCACAACACGTGGCATAAACATCAGATCTTAAAGTAGGAAACAATTATGGTGTAGAACGGCTGAGGGAACATCAAGAAAACAAGTAACAGACGCATGTACGGCCAAACATTATAAATTGCGAAAAAAAAATGCGTTATCTTGAGTCCATATGTCAGATTTGTGGACCTATGTCTTTTAATGGAGACTTCAGTCGTCGTAGAAACTCTGCCATTAAATTATAACGGGATTTAGAAGCAACCTTTTCTGATTTGTTTGTTTGTTTCTTTGTTTTTTTACATGGTTTCAATAAAACGCTTAACCATCTCTCCGTTAAAAGCAGCATGTTTAACAACAAAAAAAAAAAAAAAAAAAAAATAATAATAATAAAACGCTTAACTATCTCTCCGTTGTGCTAAGTGTACGTGTGATGCCTGCTTTCCGTGGAATTGGCAACAGTAATGTCATGAACAGCTGTTGTACAGGATCAGATAAACAAAGGAAGCCAAATGCTGACCTTACGATACCTTTGTAAGAGTCTGAACATCTTATCACAGCAGCATACGCGTCGCTGGCAGAGCTATAGCTCTGATACCAACACTACCAATGGAAGGCGTTTCAAAGGTTTTTTAATTTCAATGAAACATAACACATTGAACACGACCAAAATGTCTACAGATCATGAAAATAATTTTATTAAATTGTTGTAAAGGTAGGCTGCAGCAATTTACAGGTATTCTGACCCCCTGACTGAAAAAGATCTTCACATCAAATCAAACCAAATGGTTCTAAACTGAGCTATGAGAACAAACCTCTTCCGAACAAAGTCCGATGATTTTCACCTCGATTCACCCTCCCGCCCCCCCCCCCCCCGCTCTCTCTCTCCTCTCTCTCTCTCTCTCTCTCTCTCTCTCTCTCTCTCTCTCTGTCCCTTATATACCCTGTGAAATCTCCCACTCTTGCCCTAATTACTCCATCTTTCCTTTGTCTGTAATGGTATTACAAAAACAAACAAACAAATGATTTAAGAAACAAACAAATGACATGTTTTAAATCCAATTGTATACACTTACCTATGTATGAGACGACATCAAACGAAATCCCATACACACATCCATATGTATCCATAAATGATGGATGGAGGAAGGAACGAGCAAAAGAAGGGATCATTGAAATATCGGGGTGGACACACACACACACACACACACACACACACACACACACACACACACACACACACACACACACACACACACACACGTGAAGGGGGAAATAAGAATGCTAAGATTGTAGATTAAAATTTGAAAGTCAAAATGTGGACGTGTCAAAGCCACAACCTAAAAGGTGTGTGTGTGTGTGGGGGGGGGGGGGGGGGGGGGGGGGGGGGGGAGGGCAGTAACAAGGGGAAAAAACCACAAGGATCAGTGGGAAGACACTCTAGGGAGTGCTTGGTAGCATAAGGTCTTCATGGAAGAACACCCCCCCCCCCACCTCTCAGGCCAGTGTCTCAGCACTGTATATATACTCGTGAAAGGGCCGAGGCGCACCCAGTTCAGGATTCCCTTCTGCTTCATATTGTCTCCTGGCAGTGCCGTGGCTCAAAGCAGTAATGCTGGGTGTGTAGGCATCTCAGGTCATTGCCTCTTTAGGCGGTACCTGTTCTTTGATGGGAAGTATCAGCCTTATATAGTTCACTTTTGTTCCTTCTGATGGACGATATCCAGCTGCAGCACTTGTCAATTGCCTCTGCCATGACATTTAGGTTTCTGGTCTTTAACTTATCACCTGCTTCTGGCAATGTGTTTAGGATTCTGGTCTTTAACTTACAGCTGCATCTCCCATTGCCTTTAAGGTTCTGGTCGTTAACCTATCAGCTGCCTCAGCCATTCATTTAGGGTCCTGGTCTTTAACTTATCACCTGCCTCTACCATTGTATTTCGGATTCTGGTCTTTAACTTATCACCTGCCCCTGCCATTGTATTTCGGATTCTGGTCTTTAACTTATCACCTGCCTCTGCCATTGTATTTAGGATTCTGGTCTTTAACCTATCAGCTGCCTCAGCCATTCAATTAGGGTTCTGGTCTTTAACGTATCAGCTGTCTCAGCCATTGCATTCAGGGTTCTGGTCTTTAACCTATCAGCTGCCTCTGCCATTGCATTTAGGGGTTCTGCTCTTCTTTCTACCAGAAATCGCAAGCTGTTTCCTGAGGCCATAGGCCAACACATCTCCTCGGTCCTACTCTATTGCAAGGTCTTCAGCTTAGAAGAAAGAAAGTTTCCCTCAAGCTACAGGCTAGATCTGATACACTTTTTCAGTTTTGTGACCGTAAGCTGCTGGTTAGATCTGACATACCTTTTCAGTTTTGTAACCGTAAGCCTGCTCCACTCTGCTTTCACACAGCATAGTGAATTTAATTCGCTTTGATGAACCTGAGTGGACTGCAATATCGGGTCTCATGCCACTCTTCCTGGTAATCTCTGGTGATTTTTTTTTCCTTTGGAAAGGTCTGCTGTGCACTCTCTGACATCCACTCCATCCAGTAAACCCGGCTTCCATGCTCTAGATGTCACAGCTGTTCCAGACCAGGATTTGTGGGACCCCGGCCCCGTAAAGAGTGTGCATGCTGAGTGTTTTTGATGGCATAGTGTTTCCTCTTTCTGCTAACCGCATGTGCGATCTCCTGAAGCACCTGGTTGTGATTCCGTGTCTACGTTTTCTTCCTGCCTTAATGCTGCTTTGCATAACCTAAGGGCATGTTCTGCTGACTGCTTGTTCCTGACAGAGAGGACACCTGGGGTCTATTGATTTTCCCCGAATTCATCACGTTTGGATTCGAAGGCAGGAGGTGTGACACAGATGTGAGGATGGAGCTGATCCTGAGAGGTGCTCAATGCCAATAACAATAATAATAATAATAATGAATACTTATATAGCGCCTATTCTCGGCCAGAGACCAAGCTCTAAGCGCTTTACAATCAACACTCGTTTACACAACGGGTTGCCTACCTGGGTAGTGCCGACTGAAGAGCTGCCAGCTGGAGCTTCATTCAGTCGTTTCCCCGTGTCATCCAGTCAGTATCGTTCAATATCGATCACTCATTTCCTTACTTCCTTCATTCTTTCCATTTCTCACTCAGAGTGCATGCTATGTGTAACGTGTCATCCGTACCAACAGCCAAACTGGCCTACTCTTCCGAATATTGGTGATGGGATTTTACGTGTGTGCAAGATGTTACTCGTGCGTTCACACACGGAACCTCGGTTTGTAGTCTCATTCGAAGGACTGTATGGAAATGGAGTCAGAACCAATGTTAACTCCGAGGGGAAAATCCCCCTGTACCGAAACGCCCCAGCGGAGGTTCGACACCCGCAACCCCAGGATCACCAAGATTACGTGTCAGGCGCTCTACCAACTGAGCCAAATGTCACTCCAGCTGAATATCCATCACAGTGCGTTTTCCCATTTATGCACTGTTCCTGTTGGCTTCACTGGAATGCCTCCAGCTGAGAATCCATCACAGTGCGTTTTCCCATTTATGCACTGTTCCTGGTGGCTTCACTGGAATGCCTCCAGCTGAGAATCCATCACAGTGCGTTTTCCCATCTATGCACTGTTCCTGTTGGCTTCACTGGAATGCCTCCAGCTGAGAATCCATCACAGTGCGTTTTCCCATTTATGCACTGTTCCTGGTGGCCTCATTGGACTGACTCCTGGGTTCTCTTGCCATTCCCAACTTTCTTCAGCTCCCGCATTGGCGTTTCTCCCTTTGCTTTCCCTGTAACCTCTGACCACTTCATTTCTGTTGACACCAGACCCTGTCTGTTGCTGTGTGTGTGTGTGTGTCTCATGCTAACCTCAAGGTCTTCATCTGCCGTGTCCACTACCTCCTGAACGCCTTCTGAAAGAGAGGACCCGGAAAGAGTGTGCATGAACAAGACCTAAGAGGTCGAAACGCGTGGTGTGTTTGTCTTGTGACTCGTTTGTCCACGTTTCTCTGGGCGGTTCGCTGACATTTATTTCAGATTTGTCTTCTGAAAGTCTTAAGCTTGGGCTGGACTGGCCTCTCCACCTCCTCTCTGGAGTCCTCAAGCATGGTTAGTGAGCTTTTTTTTTTGTGTGCTCAATTGTATTCCTCCAGAATGGAATTGAGGGCAGCTTCAGCTGTACGTGCGACAGTAGAGCGCATCGTCGGTGAGACCAGGTAGAACAACTCACCATTTTTCCTTGTGTGTGTTTGTTGATGTGGGTCTCCGTATTCATTCCACTCTTCTAGTGCTGGCATCATACGTAGAGGAGGCCATAGGCGGCTCGGGAGCAGTGTGAACTGTGTGTCACAGACCTTGTATTTAGCAGGGAGGCAACATCGGCTCATCATCTACGGACTTTCTTTCCGTTTAGTTTCTCGATCCCCCTTTGTGTCTCTGAAAGAGTCGTCGAGCCTTTTCCAAGAATCTTGACTGCTTTGTCTATCACTGTTGGAGTGACTTGGCTGGCTACTGTGACCGTAACTCTTTCAGCTATTTTTTTGTTTACATTTCTGGAGAGAGTGGCTTCGTGGCTGTTTTGATTTGAAACTCATCTTTGAAGTAACTGACTTGTTTGAACTGCTTTCAATATTTTGTGTATCTTATCTTCCTTGATGGATAGGAATGATGCGTTTGGCATGAGGGTTTTTCACACACACACACGCACGCACGCACGCACGCACGCACGCACGCACGCACGCACGCACACGCACGCACGCACGCACGCACGCAGCAAGCACGCAAGCACGCACGCACGCACGCACGCACACACACACACACACACACACACACACACACACACACACACACACACACACACACACACACACACACACACACAGAGGGAGTGGGGGAGAGGGCTTGGTATCCATTCCCGATGTCTGTTGAACCTGAACCAGTCGTGGCTGGTTTTGAAGTTGTGGGGGCATCGTATAGACCTTTGCTGTGTCAGCTTCCAGACTACACTGTGTGCACTCCTCTCTGGAGAATCTAATTGAGAAGCCATGGAGATACTTCTTCAGCACCTATCGGACATTCTTTGGATCACAGAACATCTCTAGTGACAGATGAATGATCTCGGGTAAAACTGGTCCATACGCATTTGCCAGATAAAATCACACCCCGACGAAGTCACTTTTCTAAGTATTAGCTCTCTGAGTTGCTTCTCAAATCATAGAAACATTTTGTACACAGCATACAGGCACTCGTTTTACACCCATTCTTATCTTTTACAAGGTGAAGAAGCTCCGTGGTGCATCTCCTGTTCATGTTCCACTCACAGTGAAACATGTTCTTCTTGAGTGTTGGGACTTGCATGATGTGAGACATAAAACTTTACAGCAGAGTCTATGTAAACATTGTTCAGGGATGTCCCACCTGACGTGATCTTTGAGTTTCTGAAAGAGATTAACATTTTTCATCAGATCTAAGGCTTTAAGGAAGAAAGATTTTTTAACGAAGTTTCTGGTGCGTTTTTTAAGAAGGTGCGTTTTAAGGAGATGTGTGAATTTTTTTTTTTTTTTTTTCTAAAAAATGTGAGTTGACTTCAGCGTGGTGACAGCCCTGATATAGCTCTCTGCCGTCGGCTGGGCTATAAGCAACATTACCTTACCTCACCTTACACAGACCCTCCTTGGATCCCTCGTTGATGGAGTGACAAATCCAAGTGCTCATTTTCTGTGATATGTTTAATCCACCTAGTCACCATGATAGAGAAGTGGTTTTCGCCTACATGTACATAAAAGACAATGGTTTGAACTGGCCGAAGTCCCTTGAGTTTTGCTGGTTGATAATGTACACTGAGTCAGCTATCATCCATTGATCGCTGATCTCCAAATTCCGTCATGTTGGTCTTCTTCTTTTTTTTGTGGAGCCACTCAAGGACGTTGGAACATTTCGTGCACAACAGATTTGCTTGGCGACGTTAGAGCATAACGTCAGTGAAACAAGGTGACACCGGGACCGAGCCTTTTTTGTGTGTGTTTTTGTTTTCTTTTTGGTTTTCATTGATTCCATTTTGTTTTTTATTGAGAAAATCACAAGTTGAAGCACTGACTACCACTCCACAAGCCTGGAGGGCTAAGTGGTTGATGCGGCGCATGCAAAATAGAGATGACTTTTCTTCTTCTTTTTTTTTAATCCTAGGCCTACCTGCCGAGAATGTCCAGCAAACGTCCGAATTCGTTCCAGTGAAACACATAATCTTGAAGGATAATTTGCATTTTGGCATGAAGTGGCATGGGATGGAACCCATCTTCAGTGAGTGCTGTGTTAAGTTCACTGTTTCTCCAAAGGAAGGTCCATCAGGACCTGCAAGCCACGGATGGTTCGCTCACTGACGTGCTCATCACGCTTGCTACTGGGTCCTAGCTGCCTGCTGGTGTCTCCAAAAGCTAGTCAAGGGGCAAATAAAAACAAGAACATTTCAACCAAAATTGACCTGAAATTAAAGGGGCGGAGATGTAGTACACACAGACTATGGGGCAAAGGAAGTGGGTGAAACAATCCAGAAGGAATAGATCCTTTTTAAAGAAGAAGTTGAAAGCACAGGACTCCACTCCTCCCAGGTTGAGATCTTCAGAGGGTAAACATGAGGCGTGCAAGAATAGAAATAACATCAAAAGCTTGGCCCAGATGCTTCAGACAGGAAGTGGAACAATCACACAAATTCGTTCCTGTCAGAGCAGTTGATTTGAAAAGCTTACTTGTGGTCAAGGAGGTCTGAGACGTAGTGCTTCTTCAATGAGTGCTCCGTGGGTTTCATTGTTCCCTGAAAGGGGAGGTCAGCAGTTCGAATAAGCCACACGCGTTTTGCCCAGTGAAGAAGGACTTTTTTTCTCAGGCTTCCCCCCTTACATGCAAGTCTGTCTGTTGAATTGTCAGTGAGGCGGGGTTGATAACTGCTGCTCTCCCTGGAAAGGAAAGGAGCTGTGGCTATTTTTTTAAAAATTATTATCATTAAAAAAATGGCCATGGACATTCGAGCAATACATGGCAATTTAAGCAATTAATCCAAGAATTTATGAAGACGTTGGTTGTCTAAAAGGTCGACTGGTTAATTATTTCAGACGTTGGTTGGTTTATTGATTGACCGACTGACTTTTTGACCGGTTGGTTGATTTCCTGGCTCACTGATTGATAGATGGACTACTGCAAAGTCTAACCACATCCATCTACCTTTAAAGCAGGAAGTCACTGTCGTTCTTTTGTATGGCTGGCGTGGTACATTTCATTTCTAGTCATTAGAGGACAGGTGGCTCGTTTGTCTGTGATTGGTTCTAAAACATTCGTGCTTTGGATTAGTTCCATAAACGATTCGTCGATTTATTACGGGGATTAACAGCTTGACGGATAGATCGGTTTATTGATTAATGCCACCACCAATCTGAAGGTCAGTCACACCTCATTCAAACACACTGCGAACACTCGTCATTGCAGCATGCTTTTATTGTAATGGTTGCAGAGAAGACAGAGCAGATTGGAGGAGGCGGCATGAGACCACTCACTGGCAGAACATACCAGACAGAGCCAGGGGAAGCTTAGACGGTATATACGACTGTAGCATAGCGTTATAGCAGGCAGAAAGAAAATAAACACAATTTCCCGCAACATGTTGAGGAGAAAAAGATCGGGCCGCAGAATTTCCCTTTTGCCAGACATTCTCTCTCGCTGAGCCTGGAAAATGGAGACAGAAAAAATAACACTCATGCGTTTATTTATTCATTTATCTAACTACTGGTTTCTATTCATTTATTTATGCATTAATTAATTCATTCATTATTTCATCCATTCATACATATGTATACATATATGTTCCCACCTTCAACACGCCACCCCCCTTTTTTTTTTTTTTTTTTTTTTTTTAGTTCAAATCTTTGCCAAGTCATTATCATAATGACGGAAGAATTGTTAGCCTGCACTTGTTCCCCCCACTATTTAATTGTTCGGCATTATATGTTTAATCAATCAGTGGGAGATTGCATCTCTTAGGAGATCCAAGTAAAGGTTGTTCTGTACAATTCCTAGTCGCTGATAATGCTTGGGTTATTATTGAACAGCAGAGCTGATCACTCAGACTGTTCCATATCTTTTGATCTCCCCTTGCATCCTTGAATGGTTCCTCAGGCATTGTAGGCTCAAAGATTGTCTCCTACACTTTATACTGTTTGCATTATGTTTTTGGTTTTTCAACAACTTTTTTTCTCTCCACGCTTTCGTTTTGTTTTCATTTTACTAGCCTTCCCTGGCTGCTTTGAGGGTGCTGTTCGATTCTTTATAGAACTTTTGGTTGCTGAGAACACCACAGAATATGGACTATGGTGTGTCTCTATTTGACGCCAAGAGCCCAAGCATAGGCAGCTGTGTCGCTTTATTAATTCTCATTCAACAACTAGAAACAGACAATATCAGTAGATCCGTTTTCGGAAGCAAACAATAGGAATATAGTACAATATCAGTAGATCCGTTTACGGAAGCAAACAATAGGAATATTAGTAGATCCGCTTTCGGAAGTTAGCAATAGATCTGTTTTCGGAAAAGTAGCAACCAATACTAGAAGATCTGTTTTTCAGAGCAGGCAATACCAACAGTTCTGTTTTCGAGAGAGCTTGAAATAGTTTTCATATGCTGTTTAAGGAAAGGTTATCTAATTACAATACGTTTTCTAAATTTTGCGCTGACAGTCTTTTCACTTTCAATCCCCCAATTTAGTATGTAAAATTGTTGCAAATTGTTTATTATAATGATGAAAGAAATTGTTAATATGCACTTGTTTATTATAATGATGAAAGAAATTGTTAACATGCACTTTGTTTTTTTCTCCACTGTGTAATTGTTTTGATATGTAGATATATAAAGAGTGAATGTTGTGTCTGTCTGCGTGAGTATGTATTTGTGAACACAGATAGGCAGAGTATTATATTTTCTGTGTGTTGAAAGGAAACTTTTGATCGTGACACACTTTCTCTTCACCTAAGAAGAAACGCGAGCGTCAAACTGCTGATCATTTAGCTTAAAAAAAAAAAAAAAAGAGAAACGCAAACGTCAATTATCATACGGCCGATTATTTCACTTATCAAAGAAAAACCCTGCGTGAAACAGGAATCGGCTAAAATCCGATTTCTTTTCCCATTGAGTGTTCTGTATGTGTAAAGGTTTTTTTCCCTACGTGTGAAGACAAGCAGCGCCAACAAAGGGGAAAAGATTTTTTTTCCTTTGTGTTTTGAAATTTCAGATTGAAAAGGATATCTTTTATTACAATTTCGGATTGAAGAATGTCTAGGTATCAACAGCTTGAAAATATACTAGTCACATAAAGTTAAGCACAGGCCTTTGCACACAGGGGGTTGATTCATCCCTTCAAAAAACATTGTTTTTTTTTGTTATGCGGCAACCAATGATGGAATCTCACACAGCAGTGTGTAATCCAGCCCGTGTCAACTGGTAGTGCGCACGGGGGTCTTGGTGACCTCGTTACCGCGCGGGATAAAAAGTGCAAAGTTGCGTTAACTGTGCCTGTTTGCATCAAGCTTGCTGGCGACACAAGATGTGTAAAATGAAAAATTCTTTTTTCCCGTGCAAGAGCAGTCTCTCAAGTGAGTTTTATGCCCCTTCTTTTGGCTGCTGTTTAAGCGCGGGGTTGGTTACTGTCAGCCCTTTTCTCACCATGCCACCACGAAGAAAACTTAGCACCTTTGACAAAACCAGGGCGATTGCGTGGATACAAGATGGCATTGCAAAGGCTAAAGTGGCGCGACGACTTGGTGTGCATCATTCAGTTATTGTTAGACTGAATCAGCGTTTTTTTAGGGCGACCAACAGCGTTGAAGAGAGGCCACGGTCAGGTCGGCCTAGGCAGACTACTCCCAGATAAGATCGTTTCATCGAGAGGCAGGCCCTATTGCAGCGGGATACCACTTCCACCAGCATCCAAAGGCAGCTTCGTATGGCAAATAACACCATCCTCAGCCGTCAAGCCATACGAAACCGTCTTCACCACTTCGGCCTCAGATCACGTCGCCCAGCTGTTCGACCACGACTGCTAGCAGCCCATAGGCTGGCTCGCCGAGCTTTCTGCCATCGTCATGTGAGATGGAACCAACAACAGTGGTCCCAGGTCCTCTTTTCAGATGAGTCGCGGTTTAGTCTTGAACACAATGACGGCCGAACTAGAGTTTGGAGGCGTGTTGGTGAACGTTACATTGATGCAGCTGTTCGCCAGACCAGGGCCTTTGGGGGAGGATATGTTATGGTATGGGGTGCCTTCAGCCTCCACCACAAGACACCACTCTACCATATTGATGGAAACCTCACAGGCATCCGCTATCGGGATGAAATCCTGGCGCCTTTCGTTGTTCCGACCATGCAACGGATAGGACCCATGGGCAGTCTTCCAAGACGACAATGCTCGGCCACATAGGGCCCGGGTGGCCGAAAACTTCATTGTGCAGGCCTGCATCAACAGGATGATCTTCCCGGCGTATAGTCCCGACCTCAATCCCATCGAGCATATGTGGGATGAGTTGGGGAGACGTGTGAAGGAGAACCATCCACCTCCCAGAGACCGCCAGGATCTCTTCCAAATGCTGCAACTGGAATGGCAGAGAATCCCTCAGAGGGTCATCAGAACACTGGTCAACTCGATGAGGAGTCGCTGCGTGGAATGTCTCGCCAATGGCGGTGGCCACACCCACTATTGAAATGATTTTTTGAACTGAACAGATTTTGCGAACTTTGATTTCGACCCATCCTCTGTTTAATTGTCTGTAAATCAACAACCGTTCATTCGATCCCAATGAAATTCAATGTACGTTGGAACAAGATAATGAATTAAATCTGTTCCCAATTTCAAACTCGTGGCTTTTATATTTTGGAAATTATGCGGGTACATGCAAACTGTGCTTAACTTTATGTGACTAGTATATAAGGAGGTGTTCAGCAATCGAGGATTAAAATCAACGAAGATTATGGACATTACTTGTTAAAATCCCAATTTGTTTTCTGGTCCTCATTCTGTGAATCTGATCAAACTACTAATTGTATTCTCAGCTAAATGCTCATGTTTCATTTAGGAAACACTTGCCTTGCAGACGGAGGAAGTGTCTAATCTGTTTGACCTAAGTGCTTCTCATCAGTACCTAAATCTACCAGCAAGCCTGATGAAGTACAAATGGAACGAAACATCTGTCGCTTGCTGGGACTGTTGTCCATTTTTTATAAAGTATGTCTAGCACTCGTAGGCGAAAAAATACCTTTTAAAACGTAGGTATATCTGAAGGGTTGTTATCCTTTTTTAACAAACGCAATATCATACGAGACTGAAGTGTTTTAAAAACTGTCTTGGCTGCTATAATATATCCTATATATTTATACTTTCCAATCAACATAACAGAGAAAGAGCTAGAGAGAGAGAGAGAGAGAGAGAGAGAGAGAGAGAGAGAGAGAGAGAGAGAGAGAGAGGAGGAGGAGAAGAAGGAGCAAGAGGAGATGGAAGAAGAGGAGAAGGAGGAGTAGGACGACGACGACGACGAAGAGAAGAAGAGAAGAAGTAGAAGAAGAAGAAGAAGAAGAGGAAGAAGAAGAAGAGGAGGAGGAGGAGAGAGAAGAAGAAAGAAAAAAAAGATTTTATCACGTACTTGACATTCTCGGAATTTTCCATTTCGTCAGGTGATCTCACAGAAGGAGGAATCTGGACTTCTGTCAGTTCATAATATCATTGATCATTTTGCGTTTTCTTTTTTTTTTCCTGTCATACTACATTCGTACCCTCTGGTTAATATTTCTTTCACATTATACCATTGCATTCGCATTGTTTTTTTCATATCACACATTATTACACTTGTGTTATTTCTCTCACAACATTTCATTGTGATTTCAATTATGTCTGTCACATTATGCCATTGCACTCTATGTTTTCATTTTGTGACAAATCATTGTTAACCTTTTTAGCTTTTTTTTTTTTTTTTACATCGCATTCCTGATCTCTGTTTCAGCTTTGTTACATTAAGCTATTCAATTTTCGACTAACTGTTATCACTTCAGATGATCAAACTATTGACATAACTTCTGTCACTAGCATTAATAACGTCTCTGTGCATGTCTTCTGACAATACATATGTTGGGAAACACGTGCAACCATTTCTGTCACATCACAATACGAAACATGTTGGGCTTTTTCTACCTCATTACAGTACTGAAAACATTGCATTTCTGTCACACAGTAATATCACATTTCGTGCATTTCGTTTGTTACACTTTATCATGAAAATCTTTGCATGATTCTGTTACATTACGCTATAATCTCATCACATAATTTCTCAGGATGTTACATCTGTCACAAAACACATTTTGTCCATCACTTATGTTACAATACACGACAACATCTTTTCATAACTTCTGTCACATTACATAACTAAAGTCCATGCATTTCTCTGCATTATTCAGACACGGCACGAGAGGAGGGAGAGAGAGAGAGAGAGGGAGAGAGAGAGAGAGAGAGAGAGAGAGAGAGAGAGAGAGAGAGAGAGAGAGAGAGAGAGAGAGAGAGAGAGAGAGAGAGATAAACAGACAGACATTCGTGCAGACAGACAAGCAGACCAACACGCACACACACACACACACACACACACACACACACACACACACACACACACACACGCACACACACACACACACACACACACACACACACACACACACACACACACACACACACACACACACACACACAGAGAGAGAGAGAGGGACAGAGACAGAGACAGAGACAGGCAGAGAGGCAGAGACAGGGAGAGAAAGGGCGGAGATGGGGGTGGGTGGGGTCAACTCACCTTCTGAGTAATGGGAATAAGCACTAATCAGCTGGCCAGCGGTCAGTGTCAACATTGCCACGATTGCCACTCTGGTGATGCCGGTAGACTGCTGGAACTGGAATGTTTCAGTGTATGCTTCATTTCCATCCACAAATAAGGCATGTTGTGTTCGTTGAATGCTGCATTTGAATCAACCAATGATACGTGGATGACATGCGTGCTGAAATTTTATTAGTCGATGGCGTGTTGAGCAACTGTTAGCGATTAATCAATCATCCAAGGATCTGTTTTGCTGTATGTTGTCTTGAGATCGTCCAGAGATGAATATTATTCAATGCTGCACTTAAATCAGTCAGTGATATGGTTCAAGGTATGGCGTATTTCAATCGATCAGCTAAATGTTTTTGTCGCATACACATTACTATTATCCGATGTTCTATTGTCTTTCATCTGGCATTTCAATAAGGCCCAACATGTTTTATTGTGCACCGCGTTTTAATTGCCCAGTGATACGTTTTATTGTCCACCGCATTTGAATCATCGACATGACATGCTTTAATTTATACAACACTTTAATTGTCCCGTGATATGGATCATTGTCTGCCGTTGTTTTAATCACCCATGGGACGATGTCATCTATGA
>JADBJO010003756.1:185000-187500 GCA_016801955.1 Conus betulinus
TGTGTTAGATTGGCAGCAGACATATATTGCATGCTACTGTGTTAGCCTGGCAACAGACATGTATTGCATGCTACTGTGTTAGATTGGCAGCAGACATATACTACATGCTACTGTGTTAGCCTGGCAACAGACATATATTGCATGCTACCGTGTTAGATTGGCAGCAGACATATATTGCATGCTACTGTATAGATTGGCAGCAGACATATATACTGCATGCTACTGTGTTAGATTGGCAGCAGACATATATTGCAATATTGCATGCTACTGTGTTAGATTGGCAGCAGACATATATTGCATACTACTGTGTTAGATTGGCAGCAGACATATATTGCATGCTACTGTGTTAGATTGGCAGCAGACATATATTACATGCTATTGCATAAATTGGCAGCAGACATATATTGCATGCTACTGTGTTATACTCGTGTACACACAGACAACAGAAAATAAAGCAGTATAATAGTTCGGCATTTAACATTTGATGAGTTGTTTAATACTTCACTATGCAGGGAAACATGGGCGTCAGCTGGTTTTACTGCAAGAGGCATTCAAACTTGTATTGGACTAGTTGATCGGCTTGCAAGAACTAAATCCAGCCAGGTGTCTACAACTGCACCATCAAATACATCATGCCGTTTGCTTGCTATTAAGCGTAACGAAAAGAATGAAAGATACCACGGACTACCTGCAGCACGCAATGACACATGCAGTCTGCCAGCCATTGATGGTGTCCGTATGTCTGGAGAGACAATGCTGTGGTCAGTCAGCTGTGGACCCTGCAGCGCCTGCTGTGGCTGAAGAGACAATGCTGTGGTCAGTCAGCTGTGGAGTTGCAGCGCTTGCTGTGGCTGAAGAGGCAATGCTGTGGTCAGTCAGCTGTGGAGCTGCAGCGCCCGCTGTGGCTGAAGAGCCCGATCCTTCAGTGGCAGACTCTGTTGCAGTTCCTACAGGTGAAGTCTCCGTCATCAGTGTCTGTGGGTTCCGACGCAATTCTTTGCCGTCTGCGGCGCCTCTGCTCTTCCCACTGGGCCTCTCTACCCTGCTCTGCTCGTTTGATGCTGGCCTTGATGGTGGATCGCCAGCTGATCCGGTCTGAGGCTGCTGTCTCAAGCTCTGCTGGGTCGAGGCTGCCTGCCCCTCAGGTCACGCTTGCATACATCCTTGTAGCGCAGGGCGGCCGTCCTGTGGGTCTGGAGCCTGTGGCCGGCTCATCATACAGCATGTCCTTGGGGATGCCACCGTCGTCAATGCAGCTGACCAACACTGCAACTAAACAGGTCATTGGCTGATCAACGCTGCTGCACTAAACAGGTCATTGGCTGATCAACGCTGCAACTAAACAGGTCATTGGCTGATCAACTGCATCTAAACAGGTCATTGGCTGATCAACGCTGCAACTAAATAGGTAACTGGCTGATCAACGCTACAACTAAACAGGTCATTGGCTGATCAACGCTGCAACTAAACAGGTCATTGGCTGATCAACGCTGCAAATAACAGGTCATTGGCTGATCAACGCTGCAAATACCAGGTCATTGGCTGATCAATTTTACAACTTACAAAATAGAACGTGATTTGGCTGTTTACAACCTCGACCACGCTACAGAAACATGTCACTGGCTGTTTAACATTGCAACAGAGGACGAAGTACCCCAGTCTGCTGAACGCTGCATGGTGCAATACCATCTGCAGTTATCTGTTTGTACACACTGGCACAAGACAAAACACGTTGTTGGCCCTTTCATTTTCTATACCACTTCAGTAGCATTACTTCCACATCCTTCATTTCAACACCCTTTACACAGCTACTCCCCAGCTGGTTCTGGCATATCCCCCAGCACAGCCTGTCATCCTTTACACAGCTACTCCCCTGCTGGTTCTGGTATATCCCCCAGCACAGCCTGTCATCCTTTACACAGCTACTCCTCAGTTGGTTCTGTCATATCCCCAGCATAGCCTGTCAACAGCCATCAAATGAAATTAAGTTACGAGGAGACCCCCGCCAGAGGAAAACACTGTCCAGCTGCTAAGTCATATCGGTGGTGACCCCAGACACGCGGGATATGACCTGCTTAGCGCCTCGCTGACGACAGTAACTGCTTCGTCACGGAACCAGGGTTCGTGAGAATCTCTCTGTAGAGGGTGCTGCCACTTCCTGTCCAGTGACAGTGCCCGCCGGCCTGTCCATACCGGCAACTTGGACGTGACCTCACGAAGGGCATGGACGTGGAGGAACTGAGATCGCCTTGACAGCAATGAAGGGCCACCGAATACGAGGCTGTCAATGCTGATCAGCGAGGATACTACAAGACTGATCTGCACTCTGCTCATCTTTTTTTTTCAAAAACATATCTGTGTGTCAACTAAGCTCGAGAGATACAGCCACCTGCAGTGCTGGTCAGGAAATTTTTAAACAACACTCCAAGGGACGAATCTTTCAAGTAGGTCCAGTTCAACTGTGAGATTCCACTTCTCGCATTTGATCCTGTAGTACGCT
>JADBJO010003756.1:192500-195000 GCA_016801955.1 Conus betulinus
TAATACATTTTCTTTATCTTTGAATTATCCACTGACCCAAATGGATCCTTGATCAGTAAGGTGTGTACAGATCCTTCATCACTTGATCTGTTGTTGTTATTCCTAAAGGTTGTATCGTTACATTTGTGATAGAATGGAAATAAAACTTGACTATCTCAGAGAAAGTACATTCAATATCTGCAACTCTATGAATGTATATGACTTTTGTCTTCTTTCGTCTGGCGTCGTCATATGCTACGATTGTCAATAATTGTATCGAAAGCATGCCTGAAGGTGACAGTACTTCATTGATTAATGGTGTCAGGGGGGAAAATGAGGGGAGAAACCCACCGACTAATTTGAAATCCGCTTACACAAATCAGCACAAAAGACACGAAAGAACGAGCACACAAAAGACACAAAAGAAGGAGCACACAAAAGACACGAAAAAAGGAGCACACAAAAGACATGAAAAGAAGAGCAACAAATTCCCCTGTGGACTGAGGGTCATGTGTGTGAGATCTGAACAGGAGTGACGCCTAACCACTGGCCAGGTGCATACGGCCGTATGCATTCGCATGCTTCCAACCTGTGGTTGGGCTTATCGCAGAAAGAGTACGTAAAAACCTGGCTCTAAGGCAAAAACAACTAGAACCTGCCAACTCTGTGCATGCAGCTGATATAAGAGCTGTAGTTAGAAAACCACTGAACCGTAGTTATGACTGACACAGGGTAAGGCCCTCCATCGCCACCAGGATTCCACTCTCTGTAGTTGGGTCTTACCTGCAGCAGGGGCGGCCACCCCCCAACCAGGTGGGTCCCCAGGTGGCGGATAGGGGGATGTCCCCAGATATGAGGAGGGCTAGCTGCGATATAAGTCAGGCTTGCCTGGTCGAATAAGCAGTCCCGGACCAACTGGCGAATGTTCCTAGCAGGATTGGGTGGGATGATAGGTGGCACTGTTATCTCCACTAAAATATCCCATGTATTGAATGACAGGAGCATCATGCGATCAAGAGCCGCGCTATAAGCCCAGCGCACAAACCATCTCCCAACTATGGACAAATAGCCGGGTAGACTGGACTCGTCAGCCCAGTGAAGAACCAGTCTAGGAGAGCGTTCACTCGGATATCAAAACAAGCCGAAGTCGGATGTGCTGGTCCTGATTTGTCAGGGGGCATAACAGCAGCACAACGCATCCACACTTATATGACAGACAACATTAGAGACTCTCTCGATGTGGTGCTCGTCCTTTGGTGACCCGCCAAGGTGGGAGAGTGCCAGTCCCCGTGCCTCAGAGGGGTCCACCCTGTGCTACAGGTGATCCCCGTGCCCCGTTCTGCCGTGAAGCCAGGCGGCGGGTGACACGGGAAAAAGCTAAGGGCAGAGACCTGGCCTGTCAACAGAGCGATGAGGGAAACGCTGTATGGATCACCGGAGGGCCTCCGCCGTACAGCAGCCTTCCTCAGTGCCTCTGGGGTTCCTGTCCAAGAGAACAAAAAAAAAAAAAAAAAGAAGAGGTGCTTCTCTCTTGTCTTGTGCAATTTTGGTCAGGAGACAGTAAGCTAGTTGACAGAAGGATGCTGGAACACTCGCACCTTTGGTGTATTGAGAAATCGTGTCACGAATTTGCTATTTCTGAGATACAGGTGACAATACCAAAAATTGCCACACGGGTGATTTGTAAGTCAAGAGCGGTTTGAAACATACACGCACAGACACACACACACACACACACACACACACACACACACACACACACACACACGCATAGAAGCACACACACACACACACACACACACACACACACACACACACACACACACACACACATACATAGAGAGAGAGAGAGAGGAGAGAGAGAGAGAGGGAGGAGAGAGAGGAGTGAGCAGTGCAGTCGTGTTTAGAACACAATGGAAGCATGTCAATGAACAAGTTCACATGCTATGCTATATTCACCAATGCTCACTTTAAAGATGTGCCTTGTTAATGCTACTACATTCAAAGATCCTTCACCACCACAACTGATCATTCACGTACGACGACATCATTTTGAACGCTTATCAGTCCTGATTTAATCCACATATTTACACGACAAGATTTAATCCACATATTTACAAGAGAACAGGCTTCAGCTTTAGAAATATTTGAAGTTCATCTTCTCTCTCGTCAATTCAGCGACTTCAGCGTTCACCTTCGTCAACAGCAGCTTCTCCAGACGTTGATCACGTGCCCGCCGCCTTTTCTCCTCCAGTAGAATGTTCAGCGTGTAGAGGAAGGGGTTGATGGCGGAGTTTTAACGGCAACACCAGCAAGGCCATAGCCACGTTGACTTCACCGGGGATGGGAAAATCACTGGAGGCCATCAGACCCAGCAGTCCAATAGGAAACCAGCAAATGAAGTCACTTAGAGCCACAGAAATCAATCGACGAGCGATGGTAAGATCTCTACATTTCTTGTTGGATTGTCCACCGGACATACTGTTGACTCGCACAGACCAGTAGATGATGAGATCTGACC
>JADBJO010003756.1:202500-210000 GCA_016801955.1 Conus betulinus
CTTCTTTCCCCCCCCCCCCCCTCCTTTTTTCCTGAATCCCTCCACATCATATGCCATCAACACAAGTCCTAGTAGTCGAGGGATTTGAACTCACTCATAGGGAGATGGACCTGGTCCATTTAGCCCATTTTTTTGTGCATTGGTGGTGGCCCTGCCCTGGTGTTGCAATGTCATTTACCATTGCGTTGACACTCTAGGTCCCTATCCCTTGTACTCAGTGCCTGGTCTGACCTCCCTGATGCGATGCCAGACCTAAATGTTTCCATTACAAGCAGGGAAGCCATACACTAAAGGTGTCGGGGTAGTCGCACCTTCTGTGCACTGTGTGAAGGGGAGCCGATTGCAGTGGTTGTGGGTTGTTTCCTTTGACGATGGTGCTGAACAAGGTTGTCCATTTTGTTGTTGTTTGCCCTCTCATTGTTTTGAGTGATGTGTGTGTGTGTAAATAAAAGTGATTGGGAGTGTTAATTCTTGTTTTGTGTTTTTTTGTCCGGGGAAAAAAGTTAAGAGGGGTAAGGGTGATGGGACGTCTGGCTTAGTGACCATGACAATAGGACATTTTTCCCCCTAATAGAGTGGGTACACCATGTCATCTGATATCCTCCATCCCACCAAGTTTGAATTCCAGGGCAGAAAGTCATCTACAAATCTGATGATGAAGTCGATCCCGAGACAGTCCATGTTCCATGTTTTGTTCAAGCTGGGGCTTATTTGCAGTGATTTTCCCCCACCATATCCATGACCTGAGCTGGCTCTTAACCCTTTCAATTAAAGACAGCCCTATGAAATCTCATATTATCTTCTTTTTAGCTGGGCTTTAAAGACAGCACTAAAGAATCTCATATCATCATCTTTTTAGCTGGCTTTAAAAGACAGCCCTATGGAATCTCATATCATCATCTTTTTAGCTGTCTTTTAAAGACAGCACTATGGAATCTCATACCATCATCTATTTAGCTGTCTTTTAAAGGAATCCCTATGGAATCTCATATCATCATCTTTTTAGCTGTCTTTTAAAGAAATCCCTATCGAATCTCATATCATCATCTTTTTAGTTGGCTTTTGAAGACAGCCTTATGGAATCTCGTACCATCATCGTTTTAGCTGGCATTAAAGACAGCCTTATGGAATCTCGTAGAATCATCTTTTCGATGCAACTCCTTATACGTCTCTCCTTGGTGTGTCCTTTTTGCATTTGACCACAACTTCATTCATTTCTGTTGTTCCCAGTATCTGCCTGTTGGTACAGGTCTCTGCTGTGGAATCCCTGATCCTGAGCTTTTCATAAACTATCGTGTTTTTTTTGTTTGTTTGTCTTTTCACAATTACAGTTAAGCCTCCAGGACTTTTCATTTTCTGTTATCTTTAATTTTGTTTTTTTCTTTTCAAACTATGAAACTGGGTTTAGGTACCAGGTACTGATTTCCTACTTCCTGTTTATCGTCAAGTAGGCATGAAGTGTTTTAGTACTCCCTCAAATTGTCTAGTGTTCATTTCATGGTGCACTTACATGTTTAAACCTAAAAATATTTAGAATATTGGAATATTATGATACAGCATTGGCGGTGATTTTATTTCACTTTCATTTTCTTCCTCCTCGAAATGGTGGTTGTAATTGATTGCAGTATACCATTTTCATACTTTAGAAATGCATCTCGAAAGTGCCTACGACGCAAAAAAAAAAAAAAAAAAGAAAAAAAAAGAAGAAGAGAAAAAAGAAAAAAAATCCTGTACTACTCACCAAAAGAACGTTCGAGACCTGTATGTGCAAAATGGTCTCCACATCGAAATGTGGACTGCATAGTAGAAGCTGACGCTTTTCTTTCGCCACTGTAGCGCGGATTTGTATCTAAAGACATTGCAATTTGTACTCCTCTCTCTCTCTCTCTCTCTCTCTCTCTCTCTCTCTCTCTCTCTCACACACACACACACACACACACACACACACACACACACACACACACACATACACACACACACACACACACACACACACACACACACACACACACACACACACACACACCAGAAACAAAACATTGCCATGGTAAAGAAACAAAGGCATAGAATACATTTCGCAAAATTCTGATTGAGAGAACCTGTGACTTTAGTATACATAAGAGAGGCTTCTACCCTTTGATAGCCACATAATCGCCTCGCCCAGTTGTGTGGGCATGCTGTTTGATGACGAAGAAATGCTATATTGCAAAGTGAAGCTTTCAAAGATAACAGGAGTTCGCTTTTGAAACGAGAAATAGGCACAAATCCATATAAATGTGGCGCGTACTATCATCAGAATATGTGCTTATCATTGAATCTACTGCAATATGTATCACAGAGGCATAGAGTGGTAGAAAAAACAAAACAAAATATGTGTTATTCTGGAGGGAAAAACTCAGGTTTTGTTGTTGTTTTTGTTGTAATCCTTTGATGGTTGAACCCCTCAAAAACTATTTTTTTTATCTTACTTTCTTCTCTGGATTTTGAGTGTACATGTTCAGATTTTAATGTTTAGAACTGATCTGAATTCATTTGTAGATATTTGGATTTTTTCTGTCTCAGGCATGTCTGTTTTTGATTACTATTATACAAATTTGCCAGTTGTCTACTATTCACCGACAGATGAACAATACTTTTGTAGTTCGCTATCTGAATGCCCATCATGGCATTTATCACTGGACAATGGAAAATCTTCGGTGGTACACTTTCCTTTGGCAATTTTTTTTTCTCATAACTCATCACAAGTTGACATAGATTGCATGATATCAAACGTGCACCTCCTTATGCAAACACAAAGATTCAATATTCGTCAAGAATGCACGTTAAGTCGACCTGGCAGACCAAAATATTCGATTTCATCACCTCACCTGATATATATGCGTGTTGAAAAAGATCTCTTATTGTCATCTTAACCTCAGCTCAGTTCAAAGAAGCGACATTTCAGCAAAATGTTTATTGATCTGAAGGTTTTATTTTGCTCAATATGTGAGGAATGTGAGTTTATGTAGAAACATTGGGCAGGCTGATTTGAGGTGGAAAAACAACACCCTCCCCCTCGCCCCTTACCCCCCCCCCCCCCCCCAAAGCCCAAACAAACAAACCAGCAAACACAAAAAGGTTCAACTTTCATGGTAAGTATTTTGAAATGTTTGGGCGAGTGGTGTCGCAGGCGGAGAGAGTGGGGATGGTTCAACATTGATGATACAAAATACAGTTGATGTAACTAAACACAAAAATTAATGGCTTTAACAAGTTCATTTATCGAGAGACATTTACTAAAAGGGAAATACCAGTGGTTTCACAGTCCTGGTTCGGTCATAATTTCAACGTGACAAAATAGCAAACTATGACATGGAGTTGTGAATGCAAATGACTATATCCCTAAAATTGATTTTTGTAAACGTTGACAACTCCTCTGGCCTCTGCTCAGTCGGAAAGATCACAGATATGTTGAACACACACACTCGTGTTCGTTACAAGGAATTCTGGGGTGTTACGAACTAAACCAGTCAAACTCGAGTAAATGTGAGATTATTATTATTTTGTCTTTGTTGTGTTGTTGTTGTTATTGTTGCTGTTGTTGTTGCTGCTGCTGCTGCTGTTTTTTTCTCACGGCTGTTTAACCCAGAATCTGGCATTTCTGTGACATACTTACATCGGCGGGACGGATTGGTCTGCAGACTGCATCCCGATGTAAATGTCTGCATTGTCCGTCATCTCCAGAACATCCATCACATCGTGCCACTCTTGCGGGGTGTCCAAGGTGGGCAGATGAGCTTGACGCAGACGACACTGATACGTTGCCTCCTGCCACGTCATGGAGTACCCTGGGATGACGTATTCATAACAAGCATCTCCAACAGGGAACTCTCCTACGCTGCATTGAGACAGATCAGAGTACGGGCAACGTCTTCGTCTTCACCACTGAAACACTCAGACACCAGATTACATGGGAAGTGTTGGCGGAACTCTCTCCACTCTGGCACAGAGCAGTTCCAGACGTGACCAAGCTGTGCTGGGACCGATGATTTGTTGTGATGGGAATACAGCAAACGGAAACCAGTATTCCCCAACGAACCAGAGTAGGTTCTTCCAAAAAATCGCACTTTAATAGACACGCCATGCACAATGAGCGGAGGATCGCTTTCACTGTCACAGGAATCCCAAAAAGTAGAATAGCCCGTAGCTTTGTTTTTCTTGCGATAAAGACGAATTCGTAGTGCGCTGCTACACAGGTAAGGACAAGAGAAGTTTGACTTCAGAAAACTGAGCATGCTAATGTGACCTGAAGGCATGGTGAGAGTCTTGTTACTATCAGTTTAGTCAGGTACATGTAATCAGTGCCCCAGAAGCGTGTTTGCACATATCCTGTAAAAAGTAAACAATTACACATGTTCCAAATTTCCCACAGCGAGTGAGCGTGTATCAAATTGACAAATGATAACAAATGCCAGATTCTCAAGCACGATTTAGAGGAATGGGTCATTTTTTGATTGGTTGTGTTTGAGTCGCGCACTTTCATTTGGTTATCGACTCTCATGTATGGCAGTCTATGTTACCACCCCCTGTGTGTGTGTGTGTGTGTGTGTGTGTGTGTGTGTGTGTGTGTGTGTGTGTGTGTTATTGAGTAAGTGTGTGGTGTGTACGTGTGTGTGCGTGTGCGTGTGCGTGTGTGCAGGTGTGTGTGTGCGCGCGCGTGAGTGCATGCATACATGCGTGGATGCGTTCATGCATGATTGTGTGTGTGTGTGTGTGTGTGTGTGTGGTGTGGGTGGGTGGGTGGATGTGTGTGTGTGTGTGTGTGTGTGTGTGTGTGTGTGTGTGTGTGTGTGTGTGTGTATGGTACGTTTTAACATTTGGATTTTAACAGGTTTTACAAGCGCTAAGTGTGACAAGTGTTTGCTGTGAAAAAGAAGAAGAAGAAGAAGACAGAAAGGAAGAAATGGAGAAAGACAAAGAGAAAGAAAGAAAAGAAAGAAAGAAAGGAAAGGAAAGGAAAAGAAGATGCTTTAATTATTCAAAATTTGAGTGAGAAAAGATGGTGAATAGATAAGTAGCATAAGAATAGATTCAAATGAACATGAAGACATTAAAGAAAGGAAAAAAGAGAGAACAGGTGTGACATACAGATGATGATAAGCAAGTCAGTGTGTCTATGGATAGGTTATTTTGGAGAGAGAGAGAGAGAGAGAGAGAGAGAGAGAGAGAGAGAGAGAGAGAGAGAGACTCGTTGAGCACACACTGACCAGTCTTTTCAGAAGTGGAAACTTTCTGAAGCTGACTAAGACCCAACCAGACCGTTCTGTACTTAATGTGAATGTCAACTGTATCATTTCCAATCAGCGCTTCCTTGTAATGGAACCCCAGCTCTACACAGCCCAGCCAGTCCACTCGCTTTAGTCGTTTCACGTGCTCACAGCCAAGTGTGTCTCCTGTTCCTATGGTTAAGGTCACCGCCAGGGTTTCACAGTGCACCACCATCCTCTTAATTAGCAATTGCAAATGGCGCTGCAGGACAACTATCTGCCTAACCTTTAACGTAAAGGAACACCTGGTATTATGGCCAGGGTGGCGGATCTCTTCTTTGGGCGTGGATACCGTAATATTGCCTTTTTTGATCGTGTAGACATCTCCTACTTTTCTTTTCCTTATACATTCCCATATGTTTATTGACTTTGCTTGTGAGATCGGTATCGTGGGAAAACTCCACTGCTTGATTCACAACCTGCAAAGTGTATAGTATTATAGGCTATCCGTGCAGAACAATACCATAGCATGAAAGAACTACTACACAGCAAATAGAAAAAGCAAAAGACGACGACGATGATGACAACACCACCAACAACAGCAACAACAATAACAACAAAAAACAACAATACTCGGATAATGGTAGCAGTATGAGTGGTGATAAAAACTTCGAAGAAGAGGCCGTCAAATTTGTTACACAGGTTATCGCCCGTCTAAAATGCAGAATGGCACAACAGCAGAACTTCTTTGCTAGCCTGATGTCTGTGTATGGCCCCTCTTCCATCGCAAAAGAACGATGGAGTGAATACATCGGACAGCTGCTCGACAGACTGCGTCATATTGATCAGCAGACAATCTAGGCGCCTGGTCTTGGGCATTTCTTGATGATTTTTCAAGTTTGAAGGAAACCTGAAAGCCATGAAGCAGTTTCAAGTGGGGGAAAGCACCGCATTCTTGTGGAATGACCCGTGAAGTTTTGTTTTTTTTTTAAGCAAGGACATGCCATAGCAACCAAGGTTGCTGAGCTGATGCAGCAGATCGGGCATGAGGACAAAGACAGAGGGTAGCTGAAGTTGTGCAGTGGTCACTGTGTGATGTAGTAGTCCAGTGTAGAGCTAGTGGACTGATTTTGTCAGCATGTACTGACCTTGCTCAGCAAGTAGCGGCAGGCCTGCAAGTCTGTGTGACTGGCCTGTGATCCTGCGGAGAGTCTCGGTTTTGTCACACTGCCCAAACAGTTCCTGGGTTGACCACTGGACTCAAGGGCAGTGTTTGTTTGATAACCATTTGTCCAGGTTTTTGTTGTGTGCTGGCACTGTTTGTCCTGTGTTTGTCTGTTCTTTGTGTAATTGTCTTGTGTCAAGTGCTTGTCTTGTGGTCAACCTGTGTATGTGTGTGTGTGTGTGTGTGTGTGTGTGTGTGTGTGTGTGTGTGTGTGTGTGTGTGTGTGTGTGTGTGTGTGTGTGAAGCCAATATCGAATAGAGATTAAGTTTTACCTGATCTTTTAGAAGTGTGCTTTGAGTTGATAGGTCTCAATTATCTGTGCAAGGGGCGTGTGGAGCAGCATGGAGATATAGCTATTGGGGTTTGATATTCGTTGGTCACCCATTTATGGCAAGCATAGGATTGAAGTGATGCTATCAGCGACAGTGATTTTTTTTTTTAGGTCTTTGAACATTGGACAAGGGAGATGATCCAATGGATAACTCTAAATTTGTATACTCAGGCAGAGTTTACCCGATTAAGAAGAAAAAAAAAAAACTATGATGTTGGAAAGGGTAATGCTCTGTGTTGTCAGTGACTGTGGGGTCTGGCCACACTGAGAGAAACAATTCCATGGGACAGTTCCTAAGACTGATGACTTGGAAGGGGTGATTTTACTCCTTACCATGACGAGGTTGAAAGGGGAGGGTGCACACTGAAGTCACAGTGCTAGCAGTGTTGTGCAGCATATACTAGTGGGGGGAGAGTATGGTAGTCGTGACGGTGATAAAGGATGACTCGTGTAACAGTTTGTCGTGGGTCAAAGTCACATAAGAGGTGCTACGTTTTCAGTGAGCAGATTCCCCCCCCCCCTCCCCTTTTTGTCACAGTGATGTCTCAATGTGGAGGCACTGAGCCGGATTGTCTATGGTGGTGTGAGAGGCCTGCCACCAGAGCCAGACCCTACAGCCTGCAGCACCTGCTACTTTGCCTTCCCTAGCCACAGTCTGGCAGCACCTCCCATTAGTTGCTTATCCAGTCCTGTGCTG
>JADBJO010003756.1:215000-229954 GCA_016801955.1 Conus betulinus
AACAAAGGATATTAAATAAAGCGATACAAACAATAAACACTGATTAATGCAGAATCACAACAAACACGTTCTCTCTGTCTCTGAATCACTTAAAGCAAAAGGAAAACAAACAAACAAACATAAGACTGAGATTTTTTTTAAAAAGAGAGCCATTTCATGTTCTTGTTTTTAATATTGATCTTGTAGTGTTTAGAACAATAGATCAACATGTAATTTGTGTGTGTGTGTGTGTGTGTGTGTGTGTGTGTGGTGTGTGTGTGTGTGTGTGTGTGTGTGTGTGCATGTGTGTGTGTGTGTGTGTGTGTGTGTGTTCGCGCAAGCGCTCGCGCACACATGCCTGTATGTGTGTGTATGGGTGCATGCGTGCGGGGCGTGGGTTGTGTGTGTGAGTGTATTTGTATCCGTGTAGATGTGTGTTGCTATCTATAGATTTCAATTTCTAGTTAAACTGCTTGAATTCTATGTCTTTCAATTGCAGATACTTGGCGCAATCTGTTAACGCAGTAATTGTAACCCCCTTGCCAGCAGGGCTTGTTTGCTCTTGGCAGTAAAAATTATGTCAGTGTCCGTGTCAGTGTCAGTGTCACTCTCTCTCTCTCTCTCTCTCTCTCTCTCTCTCTCTCTCTTTCTGTGTGTGTGGTTGTGTGTGTGTGTGTGTGTGTGTGTGTGTGTGTGTGAATGGGGAGAATAAAGTCCAAGTAGCTTGATCCTGAATTAACATCTTTTTCCTGGATCGAATGCTGCTAAGGCGGAAAGGAAGCGCGTTATTGCACCAAGTTATTTGAACTTTAATCTCGACTACAGGATTTAAGTAGGTCACTCAGCTAGGAATAGCACTTACTTGGAGCTTTCGACAG
Source organism: Conus betulinus (assembly GCA_016801955.1). Classification (NCBI taxonomy): domain Eukaryota; kingdom Metazoa; phylum Mollusca; class Gastropoda; order Neogastropoda; family Conidae; genus Conus; species Conus betulinus. The sequence continues at coordinate 215,858 of JADBJO010003756.1, forward strand.
ACCTCCATCCGTCATCTTTAGCGGTGGTGTGGCTACTGGGTGAACTGGAGTTCAGTGCACACGACCACTGGTCGAACCCTGGTCATGTGACTGAACATTGAGGGTGTTGTACACAGATGGCAAGGTGTGCCTGCCCCTGTCCCGGGTTGAGTGTGGGGTTGTTGGTGGCAATAGTATAGCCTCCTTCACCCCACGCTGAAACCATCTGTTGTCATGGTCGAGAACGCTGATGTTTTCATAATCGAACTGATGTTGCTGGGCGTGTAGGTGGGCGCCTACTGGTGATGATCCCCTTTTGTGATCTATCAAGCGTTTTCGAAGGCTTATTCCAGTTTCCCCAACATCGTTCTCTTCACAGTCACGACAGTCTATTTGGTAGATCACTCCAGACTTGTCCAGTTTGTCAGGTTTGCCCTTGTCTCTCGCCATGTATGTTTTGTTTTCTAGACGTCTTTCCTTTCCCCTAGAAGAACCTGCTCACAGAACTAGGTGAAAGGACACATCTGAGAGAAAGCACGATGGTTGTCCAGCTACTTCAATTTCATTCTCTTTGTTTCCTAGTTGTTGGAATGCTTGGTTTCCTTCAGAGGAGCATTCGACAATCCTTTCAATGATGATGATTAGTTTGGCCTCGTTTTTTTGCGGCTGGTTTTTTTGAGTCGTCTTCAGTGTTGGCTTTATCTGGAGGCTGTTCTCAACAGGCGTGTCGCGTTTACTACCCGGAATCGGCATTGATCGACTGGATGGCTGGGTTGTGTTCCGCTGAATGCAATCAATGCATAGGTATTGAGCTTATGTAAAACCCGTTAGAGACGTGTACATTGTTTTTGTGCGAGCCTGCATTAGAGACATGTACGTTGTTTTTGTTCGAGCCTGTCTACTTAAGTTAGTTGATCAATTAGGAGTTAAAAAGGTGACATTAATTAGAAGAGGAGGGGGGGGGGGGGGGGTTGATAAAGTTGCACGAAGTTGTACTTGCACCCTTTAACATGTCATTTCTATGCAACAGGCATTTTATCCAGCACGCATCCTATTGGAATATATGATAACAAAGGATATTAAATAAAGCGATACAAACAATAAACACTAATCAATGCAGAATCACAACAAACACGTTCTCTCTGTCTTTTGAATCACTTAAAGCAAAGAAAAACAAACAAACGAACATAAGACTGAGATTTTTTTTTTTTAGTCAGCCATTTCATGTACTTGTTTTTAATATTGATCTTGTAGTGTTAGAACAATAGATCAACATGTGATTTGTGTGTGTGTGTGTGTGTGTGTGTGTGTGTGTGTGTGTGTGTGTGTGTGTGTGTGTGTGTGTGTTTCTTCCCCTCACTTTCATTCGATCACATAAGTGTCTACGTCGCAGTGTTCTATGTGTTTAATGAGTAGCATCAACGAGCGTAAAGACATAAACTTTCCCCTGATTTACTCAAATTTACTGATCTATGAATGCTGTACAGGTTAAGGGATCTGGCGATGGATAGTGAAGGTGGGTAATGGGGGTGATTATTGTGACTGCCAGGCCGCTCTTTTTTTTTTTCTCTCTCCATCTTCTTGGGGCTCCGCTCTGTGCTACTCGATTAGTCATAACTGTGATGATCATTCGGAAGATGCATATTTTCATGCACCTGTCTCGCCTATCCCACCTATTTTTTTGTTAACTGCCGACTCTTCATTGCCAAATGCATTCTGACAGCCATTTACTGAGGGTTCTTCCTTCTGCACGCACGCACGCACGCACGCACGCACGCACGCACACACACACACACACACACACACACACACACACACACACACACACACGCACGCACGCACGCACGCACGCATGCACGCACGCATGCACCCACGCACGCACAAACACGCACACATTTTATGTATATATATATTTTTTTTTCCCTTACGTCTTTAAAGTGCGCCCCCCCCCCCCCCCCCCCCCCCCCCCCCTCCCCCCCCCCCCCCCCCCCCCCCCCTCCCCCCCCCCCCCCCAATACTTGAGTTCACTGCTCCATATCGCAAAAGAACTAAACCTTACTGTGAAGTCCACTGCTTGTGTTTTTTTCCACACTTTCTTTCTTTCTTTTTTTTTTTGTTTCTTCGTTCGTCTGTTACTTTTCAGTTATGTAACTGTTTTTTTTTTTTTTCAGGCTTCGCCCAAAACATGGTCAGATATTCAAAACAACTGTCAAACCAAACAGAAGAAAAGAAGATGATTTCTTGCTCTGGCAGAGTTCTTCTGATTCACTTTCGTGTTCAGTATTATTACGATTTATAGAAGCTTCCAACCCTGACTCAGAATATCTTTAACCCGATCAAACTATGAAATAATGGAGTTTTGACCCTGGATGAAAAGAATCTGTCGTCGAGTTGAATTCTGGCTGTACTTGAAAAAATTAGTCTGAACAAGCAGTTCACTTGTTGAGCACAATGAAAGTATTACCTATGATAATTACAATGCTATACATACAGCAAACACATGAAAATGATTGAATAATGTTGTTTTCTTTTGTAATAGTTTGAATTGTAGGTCATCGATTTTCCTATCTTTAGCAACTGTTTTGTCATTGTACGAGAGAAAAAGTTTTTTCTTCACACACACACACACACACACACACACACACACACACACACACCACACACACACACACAATCCACCCAGCTGTGTGTCTCATGTTGTGTTATAAAACCCTTTATAGCACGCTCTGAAACGTCTATTCGGGTGAAACAGCTGCTCGCGAACATACGCTCTCTCTCTCTCTCTCTCCTCTCTCTCTCTCTCTCTCTCTGTGTGTGTGTGGTGTGTGTGTGTGTGTGTGTGTGTGTGTGTGTGTGTGATGTGTGTGTGTGCGCGCACACGTATAAACGGACACAGGATTTATAATATGCTCCCGGATTTAAAACGTTGTGCCAAAATGACTTCATTTTGTCACTGATACCAACATATGCGAGGCCGCCTCAGCATTTCACAAAAGTCTGTCAAATGCATGCACATACATAGAACGACATCAAAATAATTCCACAGCAAAAACATCAGACCCTCGGAAAGGTGCGAAGCACCAGAACGAATGAAAAAATCAGATCAGGTGTCCATTGTTTAAGCATCTGCTATGATGACCGTGAAATTTGGAGTAAAATTTCAAACTGTCACAATGTATATGCCAACTCTGCACCTACCACGACGCAGGCGTTAAACTGTCATCTTTGATGGGTTAAAATCATATTCCATCCAACACAATTGACTGGCTAGGAAGAAGAGAAACTGGTGCATGCTCTCTAGTTCGCTTTCACTCTTATTTGGGATACTTTTTTTTCTTTGCCACACACAGTGATTAGAACTCAACGTTGATGTACGTAGATGATGATCTCTCTCCCTCCCTCTCTCTCTCTCTCTCTCCTCTCTCTCTCTCTTCACACACACACACACACACACACACACACACACACGTTTCTGGTCATGTAACCGTGTACAAGCGTTTCTCTTAAGGAACACGTTTTGGTTGATGTCTTGAAGATGACGTTTTGATATAGACCCAACATGGAAATGCATTAGGAGAAGGAAACTTCAACGGATTCCGTGTCTTGACAGCGAGCGGATCATTTTTGCTGCAGTAGCCATCAATTTTCATGTCATGGAGCCAGATGTTGGCGGGGTACCTACTGTGCTTTCATTCCCAGAAGAGATGCCCTATCGTCATCTTGTAGTGGTGGTGTTTAACGGCCACTACCTGGAGCCACTGGTCCAAAGAGAGATCACTCTTCCTAAAAAACCAGTCGCACAAGGGTGTGAACGGCTACAGCTGCTGGAAAACTTCAGATATAAAGAAAGGTAGGTGACGGCAAGGTGGGGGGTGATGGGGGGGGGGGGGGGGGGGGGGGGGGGTGGGGGGGGGGGGGGGGGGGGTGGGGGGGGGGGGGGGGGGGGGGGGGATGGGGGGGTGTGTGGGGGGGGGGGGGGCGAGGGGGTGGGGGTGGGGTGTGGGGCGGGGGGGGGGGGGGGGGGGGGGGGGGGGGGGGGGTTTTGGGGGGGGGGGGGGCGGGGGGGGGGGGGGGGGGGGTGGTGATTTTGTGGTGGGGGGGGGAGGGGGGGGGGGGGGGAACAGGGGGGGGGGGGGTGGGTGGGGGGCGGGGTGGGGGGGGGGTGGGGGGGAGACTTTCGGGGGGGGGAATTAACGGTGGGGGGCGGTGTGAAATGTGTTAGAAACAGCGACCTCGACAACTGATTTTGGGACTGGCGTTCGGGGGGGGGGTTAACATGGTGCGGGGGCCATGTGTAACTAGGAACTACCATCAACCTTTTTCACAAATACGTCGATAGGCCTTCAAACCTCCAACCAATAAACACATAGTTACTGATGGGGGGGGGATCTGCAAACACGGTGAGGTCGTTAGAACAGTGACTGCAAATTATTTTTGAATATCGTAACGATTGTATGTACTGGCACAGCCCGTACCTGAGAAAAATACGGGTTGTCAGAAATATTAGGTGTTTCAATAGTACATGACGTAGCTGACAACCTCTACCTGAAACACATTGAGTGCAGACCGGACAATGGTTTCCTCAACATTCTTCTTTTCAAAGTACTGCGATTTTTCCTTTATTTAAGAGAAAATTCGATCAATGCGGTCTAGTTTTTGATAAAGAGTACCTGACAGAAAGACGTTCATCAAATCTTAGTAGAAGCCTTTTTCAGATACCTGACACTCCTGAAAACGTTGATCATCAACATCAAGACATTGAACCCGAATGCCATCGCCACTCCTGTATTACTTTCAACAAGTGAGGTTTAGAATGCGTAGTTATTTGCATTTTTTAAGAGACATGAGCTCACCACCCCCCTTTCGCGGCCTAGTTTACGAGAAACAAGGTATTTTACACAGAAAGACCTCATCTGTCTTAGTAGAGCCTGACTCTCCATGTTGCAAAAGACCCCCGGGGGTTGTTACGCCAATTCATAACTCAAACAATGGTACGGGACAAGGATGCACAGGTGTGACCATCTTGGGTCTCTTCAGGTGACCAACCTCACAACGTGAGGTTTAGCCCACGAACATATATTTGGCATTTTCAGCACTTAGCTGGGGGGAAACGAGGAAGGACCCGCACCCCCCCCAAGACTAGTGACCAGGGGTTGGTTTGGGGAGAAGAAAGAGAAAAAAAGGAAGAAAGAGCAAAGAAGGAGAAAGTGGGAAAAAACGGAAGCCAAAAGAAGAAAAAAGAAGGAGTTTAATTGGCACAATGCTTTGTATTGACCGGATACTGGTCTGGGCAGGACGCAGTGGCCATAACAATACATTTATGAAAGTGCGACAAGTGAGAGGAGGGGCAGAGGCGTAAGGAGTTTGGTAGTGTTTTAATATCCAGTTTCTGGAGTCTTGGAGCGCCAGGGTGTGGTTGAAAACCCCCAAACCGTTGGTCTTCTCTCAATCAAAATTGTAGCAAACATGAAAAGACTTGTAATTACAGCGTCTTTTCAAAAAAAAAACGATTGTAAAAACATAATACTAAGTAATGTTTGTATCTTCAACGTCAGGTTAAAGGTTGTAAAAACAACAAAAGCTGGCCAGCATAGAGTATCTATATATATATATATAATATATAGATTTATCATATATATATATATTATTTATATATATATGTCTCCCTGAGAAGAGAAGAAAAGAAAAGCGATCATCGAATCCTCCTGAAAGAGCAAACGCTTTCGAAACAATATTGTAGATTTTTTCCTTTTTTTGTTTTTTTTTTAGTACATCTCCTTTTAATACTTGATTTTAAAACATTTATATATTATATATATATAATATCTATATATATGTATATATTACCTCTATATGTTATATATATACTCATATATATATGTATATCTATATATATACCTACGTTATGCATGGTACAATATACTACTTACCGCATGTACAAATAGATCTGCCTTTGAGAGGGAGTTACAGATGGTTCACATCATCAGCTCAGGGCAGCTAAAGAAGGTTTCTCATAGTTATGATATATTCCCCATTTTCTTCATCTTCATTTTTTTTAGTTCCAAAGTTCAAATCAGTTGCCAGATCATTACTATAATGAATGAAGAATTGTTAGTCCCTCTGCACATTGTTTTCCCCCTCAACCTTTCTAATTCCAGCAGTCATTATATTGTTTAGTCAATTCCGGGGAGAGCTGCATCTCTTAGGAGATCCAAGTAAAGGTTCCTCCTTGTACTGCACCAATCTTTACCGCAAAGACAATGCGTTTGTTGCGTTATTGAACAGCCAGAAGCTGACCACACGTCAGGACTGTTCCTTATCTTGTGATCTCCCTTGCATCCTTTAATGGATCCCTCAAGCATAGGCCTCAAAGACTGTTCCCTACCTTTTTATACTGTTTGTATATAATGCTTTTAAATTTTTAGCAACTTTTCTTTTTTTCCTATCACACTTCGTTTTATTCCGTATTTTTCCGTCACTTCCTTGCGTCTCTTTGCTTTGGGGTTGCTTGTTAGACTTCTTTTTTGAAGCCCTGGGTGGTGAGAACCCACCAGAGAATTATGGATTGTTGTGTGTCTCTCTATTTGACACCAGGGCCGCACAGTCACAATGGAGTCGGGTTTCTCTGATGATGAGTCCTATCCACGCGGACGCAAAGGCCTAGGAGCAGGGCACATACAAAATACGTCTGTCTTGAAGGGCCTAGAGTAAGTAGTTAGCCACTAGCAATACAAAACGTGTGTTTTTGAGATAGGATGATTACGAGATGGTTCCTTCCGGCAGCTAGTTAAGGGTTTCTCATGTTTATAAATAACATTCCCCCAATTTCTTTCATTTTTTTTTTTTTTTCCCAAGTTTCAAATCTTTGCCAAGTCATTACTATATTGACTGAAGAATGGTAATGTTAAGCCTGCACTTGTTTTTCCCCTCCACTATTTGAGTTCGTTCTGACCATTTTATTTATGATTTGAGATACATATATAAGATATATATTATAGATATTAGATCTGTGTGTGTGTGCTGTTTGGGTTTAATAAAAATTCGGATGGTAAAAGGAAATTTTTAAAATCAACGATTCTGTTTGGTCTTGAAACCAGACCTGTTGATTTTTTAAAACGTCCTTTTACCCATCCTATTTTCTAACATATGTGTTGCTCCCCCAAGGGTTGAGCTGAGCAACTTTCAGCAATTTTTTAGGCATTTTTAGTGGTTATTCATCGTGTATCTATATAGATATATAGAAACATAAATATAAAAAGTAATAAGTGAGTAAAATAAATAATATCTTAAAATGAATATAAATAAACTAAAATGACTAGTAATACGAGATTAAATGGAGGGGTTATCTGGCCTGTTTCTTTAACGGTTTAACTATTCCCTCTCGTTTCAAAGTTTGCTTCATTTTCCGCCCTCAATCACGCTGCTTTGAAAATCAAAAGTTGTGACTTCGCTTCATTTCCATTTTTTTTTTTCATTTTTTTTTTCGGGGGTAGGGGGGGGACTGGGGGAGGGGAGGTAAGAGTTTAGGGGGGCGGGGAGGAGGGGGAGGGGGGACGGGGGGGGGGGGGAGGGGGAGGTACTGGGAGCGGAAGGGGAGGGGGGGAGTGCGGTACAAGGATGTGAGGGTTACTACTAAACGCAAAAAAAGCAAAAGAAAGACAAGACCAGTAATATTCCCCAGAAACTGCGATGACAAGTTGCGGTTTTAATAATATAACATTAAATTATTCTTTTTACCAAGGAGGATAAGAAGATATGTCTTGACCACCGCCAGCTGCTTGTTCAACACTCTTGTCTTTTGCCTCGAGTGTTGTCAGTTCTGTTAAGAACCCCACAGTGATAGTTCTCAAACGTAAAAAAAAAAAAAAAACTACTAAAGTTGCACCGACAATCTATTTCTTCCAATCCCATATTATTTCTGCAAACCTTAAACATTAATGGTCAACTTGGAGGGAAGGCTACAAAACCCTGTTTCAAGTCACAGTTCTTGGTAGTAAAGCCTTAGGTTAAACTGAAAGCTAACATTTCGAATAATAAATCAAACCATACATCGATTCTCACAATTGTGGCTATAGCATTTGCATACATACGGTCTGACCTTGGTCTGGGATTCAAACTTTGTTAAAAAATAAATAAAATAAAATAAAAGAAACATCAACCATTTTGTTGGAATCTAGTTGCAAAAGTGAACGTACGAGGCTGAAGAGGGCGGAAATTAAAAACAAACCTCTTAATTAAATGTTAGCGAACGCCAAGAGCCAAGAACCGTGGACCAAACGAGTGACAAGACTCTTAGACATTAAGTGTTTGATCTTGCGACTCGTTGGTCCACATTTCTCTTGGCGGTTTTTATTCGCATAACTTTTATGTCAGATTTTTTGTTAAATCTGTTTGAAATGAATGACGATCGTGTTCCACAGGACAGCTTCTTTAAACGGACGAGAAATGCAAGATGTGTTGTGTGTGCAGGCAATAAAACGGGCCCCCCATGCCATCACCCACCCTTTTTATTGTGTTATATATCTTATGTGCCTCTTATTTTAAGCTTCTCACTGTGGAAAGGGCACCTATCTGTTTACATATTCCAAGGGATCAACCCGTTTGCTGTGTTATATATCTTTAGTGCTCCTTTTAAGGCTCTCACTACGGAACGGCACCCACTATTTCACATCACTGTTCCCCCTACAACCTATCGCAAATAAACCACCCCCCTCACCCCCCCTGTGTGTCCGAACAGCACTTTTTCCCCACTTGTCAGATGGTTCATGTGCAACACCTATCCCATATAGATTCCCGTTCTTCTTTTTCGGTGGTTAGTTTAGGGATCGTGATGGACAGACCAAGAGATTTCATTCTACAATTGTAATGTACCTGTTTTCTTCTATATAGTTTCGTTTTTTTAAAGCTTTTAGCTTCTGTCATTGCTCCCTTTGATCTTCCAATTTTAATATGTACTTAAGTTCTTAATTTTGGTCAGGTTGTCTGCATATCAATTTTTTTTTTTCCCAATCAAGATTTCAAAAATAGTTTGAAATTGGTGTTTTACCAAGGCGGAATCATTATGCTTTGCTTTTTTGATCTTCAAACAATTCTACACCATTTCTCCTGCACCATACGATTTTTCAAGTTCTTTTCTGTGCCTTATTAGCCGTTCGGATTGATTTTCATTGTGTGTTTTGTTGTTTTCTTTCCACTTACATGACGTCACTTCGATATCTTTCACGAGTTCTCTCTCCTCTCTCTCCTCTCAGTCTCTTCTTCCTCTCTCTCTTCTCTTACTCTCGAATGTTTCTACTCTCTTCTCTCCCTCTCCCCCAAAAATCTCTCTTTCTCTTGTCCTCTCTTTTATGGTTAGCAATGCGATTATGTTTGCACTTGCATTTTAAACATATACTGCACATTTAAGAGAAACAATCCTTTTTCCATCACATGTGTATTGCTCTTGCAGATTTAGTAGCGTGGTATTTTTTGTCTTGGTCAGTAATGAAACTCGATATAATAAACCCTTCACCGAAACATTGAATGATGATCTCTTCCACATCATGTTTGTCCTAATTGCAAAGGCAAGCAGATCCTTCATATTCTTTCCCTTTCTTTTTCCTTGTTTTACCCTTTTTTCCCCTTTTGTTTTTACCGAAAAGCTTTTCATTTATAGGACCATGGAGGAAAGTACAGATAGAAGCCTTTTTAACGGAAGAAAGAATACTGTTGTTTTTTAGGGAGGTTGGCTGCTGTTGTTCCGGAGGTGTTGTTGTGAGTGGTTGACCATTAATAAATAAATGGGTCGTGGACCATTATGCTGCTGTAAATGTACTTGTTTTTCTCCATGTCTATGCTGCTCTGTAAACGATTAAATTATGAATTGATTTTCTACATGTCGAATTTCGGCATATGTCAGCTTCTGCTCGAGATTTCGGCATATCAGCAATGCCTCACTCCTCTTCCTCTGTGATGCCTCTCAAAACCTTGGTTTGGGACCTTTGTCCACAACTATGACAGTCAATACTTAGATCCATCGGGGCCAGGCATCCTAATCAATTACTTCACTGCGACCAATGTGATCAGTCTTATAGCTCTCTTGATTGTTATCGCCCAGAACGAAGAGAGAAGGAGGAGATAGAGAGAGAGGAGACGAGAGAGAGAGAGAGGAGAGAGGGGAGGAACCAGATGAGAGGAGCTGAGGAAAGCTGATTGAGAGGGGGGGGAGAGGAGAGGAGAAGAGACCAGACAGACGCAGACAGGCAGGGACACGACGCGTGAGACAGAGAGAGACGAGAGGAGAGCACAGGAGAGAATAGAGTTGAGACAGACAGAGGGCACGATAGCAAAAAAAGACGAGGGCGGAGGAAGATGTGTTGAGCGAGAGAAGTAGAGAGAAGAGAGAGACGGGAGCGGGAGGAGAGGAGTAAGAGAAGGGGAGAAGGAGGAGAGATAGAGAGACAAGCTTAGAGGGATCAGGATTGTTTTCTAGAGCAGAGCCTATTCGTCAAGAGAGAGAAGAGAGAGGAGAGGAGAGAGAGATAGGAAGAGAGGTATATAGACATACCAAGCAGAGAGACGGAGTAGAGAGAGAATATTCAGAGCAAAAACCTCAAGAGATGGATACATGGTTGATAGGAATAATTCAACGAGTCGAGGATGATCGAGAGGACCATTTCTGCTTGAGACCTTTCTTCAGCGGGACGAGGAGGCTGAGGTTAGAATCAGGCGGGGAGGTTTTAGGGCGAGGGAGACTTCACTTGAGTATGAGACGAGACGAGAGAGACGAGAAACGAAATGCAGGAGATCGTAGGATCAATGAACCGCGCCTTTCTGTCACGAGAGATTAACATCACAGGAGAGAGGAACTTTTTGCGATCAAGGAATTGAATTCTACGCAGAGGGCTCTTCGGCCAATCTGGGCAGGACACAGGGGAGAGACGGAGAGAAGGAGAGATGAGAGGATTGATAGAGAGCAGGTTTCGTTTTTTTCTTCTAACAGAGTTCTGAGAGACTTGCTGTTTCCTTCTACCTCATGTACATTTTCTATGGGTAATGTCAACATGAGATTTCCCCCCTCCGCTGTCGCTTGCACGATCGACAGCAAAGTACGCGCCGCGGTCTAAGTCAACTTGCATTTCCTAGGGCAGTTGACTTCACTGGAATGTATTCAATCTTCGGAAAAAGCAGAGAGGAAGTCAGTAACAGCGCCTTTCTGCACGGATCTTAAATAACAGGTTTGTTACTGTGCTTTGGTTTATGTCTAAAAAGGGCTCTTTCTCCTTACACATGAGGGTGTAATGTGTGTTCCACTAATGTGGGCGTGTAGTGTGTGTGTGCCGTGTGCACGCATAGCGTGTTTCAGTGTGTGTGTGTAATTGTATTGTGGTTCACACATGTGTGGTGTGTCGTCGAAGTGTGATCGACGTGCAAAGCGTGCGGTGTGTGTGTGCGCGTGTGCCCCCTCGTAGTTCAGGATACGTTTTTGTGTGGTGTGTGTGTGTGAAGTTGTGTGTGAGTGGTGTGTGTCGTTCGTGTGTGTGGTGTGGTGGTGTGTGTGTGCGTGCGCGCGCGATGCGTGCGTGCGTGTGTGTATGTTTATCTCTCTCGTGCTCCCTCCCTGTGTGCTCCACTCTGTTGTGTGTAATTTATGTATAGGTATTTATGTAGCATGTATGTAGTGCTTGTGCCTGTGCGCGTAGATGCGTGCGTGCGTGTTGTATGTATCTCCTCCTCCCTCCCCTGTCATGTCTGTCCCTCTGTGTGTGTTGGTATGTTGTATGCATGCATGTATGTCTGTAGTTGGTGTGTGTGTTGGTGTGTGTGTGTGTTTGTGTGTGTGTGTGTGTGTGCGTGGTGTGTGAGCTGGGTTTGTCCCGCCGGGGTAGTTGTATGCATTATTTTTCTTATTCATGTATATATCAAGTAGGATTTGTTGTACTGTGTGACAGCTCCATTATCTGGACACACACACCACACCACCACACACCACCACACACACACACACACACACACAACACCGACACGCACCGACAACGCAGCACATATACACACACACCAACACACGACTCAAACGCAGTATCACAACAAACACACACACACACATGTTCATATCCTAGAGACCAGGCAGCCGCGCGCGCTCTCTTTTGCTCTTTCTCAATACACATGCACACTCGTCCGTGGTACACAACACACACACACACACCACACACACCCCACACAACACACATGCACACACGCACACACACACACGCACACACGCACACACACACGCACACGCCACACACCGTTCTCACATGAATAGCTACCAGACATTCAGAGAGAGAGAGAGAGAGAGAGAGAGAGAGAGAGAGATGAGAGAGAGAGAGAGAGAGATTGAACACAATTGGTCATTGTGTTCAGCTCTCTCTCTCTCATCTCTGTCTCAGGAGAGAGAGAGAGAGAGAGGTGAGAGAGAGAGAGAGAGCGGAGAGAGAGAGAAAGAGAGAGAGAGAGAGAGGAGAGAGAGAGAGAGAGAGAGAGACGCGTCCTCGGAAGATGTTGCATCTTTTTCGTTTGCTCGCTTGCTTTCTGCTTTCTTTTTGTTCTTTGTTCTTTGTTCTCCTGGCGTGGTGAGAATGACTTCTTGTTTCAGATTTTTCTTCCTCCCCGTGCGAAGCAGCGAAGCCGTACTATACAAATACAATACTGATGAATTCTCGCCTTAGATGTGATATTGTGATCTTTCTTTGCGTGAGTGTGAGAATGGACAGTTTGTCGTCACCCTCGCAGACTGGATTGGCACAGAGTACCGCTTAACATTCTTTATTTTGGTCTATCGGCACAGAGTACCGCTTAACATTCTTTATTTTGGTCTATCGGCACAGAGTACCGCTTAACATTCTTTATTTTGGTCTATCGGCACAGAGTACCGCTTCACATTCTTTATTTGGTCTAACCCTTCACATTCTTTATTTTGGTCTATCGGCACAGAGTACCGCTTCACATTCTTTATTTTGGTCTATCGGCACAGAGTACCGCTTCACATTCTTTATTTTGGTTATCGGCACAGAGTACCGCTTAACATTCTTATTTTTGCTCTTTGTCGTTCATGACTTGCAGTTTACCGGACGGAGTTACTATCTTAAAGTTGTCAATAGTGGTTCGTGCTTTGTGGTAAAAAAAGAAAAAAAAATCTACGAAAAATAGTTAGTCTTTTCCCTCCTGCTTCTTATTGTAAACAAGTTTCATCACGTAGGCGTCACTGCGTGCGTGCGGACTAGTCCATATACGCGGCACCACATCCGCTAAGTTTTGAGACCACGTGCGCATTGATTTGAAGCTGATGGATAAAATGACAATGAATAACTAAGATGAGAGAATTTAGGAAGAGGGTCTCGTGGCTACGACTTAGCAGAGGTCTTTGACCTCGCATTAGCCCAACGCGCTGGTCAGACCATTGAAGTGGCCTAACTTCGTTGGTTGTGCCCTTTTGTGTTGTTATTGTATGTGTGTAGTGAAGGTACAGGTGTGTTATGGATGTATGGGCAAGGGGGCCATGTGTGTGCGCGAGCGCATGTGTGTGTGTGTGTGTGTGTGGTGATGGGTGGTGTGTGTGTGTGTTGTGTGGTTGTGTGTGTGTGGGTGTGTGTGTGTGTGTTGTGCGTGTGTGTGTGTGTGTGTGCTGTGTGTGTGTGTGTGTGTCGTGTGTGTGGGTGTGTGTGAGCGATGGCGCGCGCGCGCGCATACGTAGTGGGCGCAGTAGTGTGGTATGTGTGCGTGCACGAGTGTATGTATGTGTTATGTGTCTATGTGTGTGTGCGCGCCGAGTACTGTGCGTGTAGTGAGTGTGCCTGCGCGCGCGTGTGTACGTGTACAGAAGTGCATGTGCATGTGTATGTGTGATATGTGGGTTCTGTGAGCATACACATATCGCATATGCATGTGTAATGCATGTGTGCATTGTGTTGTCCTGTATCGAGTGGGCGTGTACGATGTGTTGCCGTCGTGGCTGTCAAGTGTATGTATGTATGTAGGGTATGTGCGCACGCGTGTTGGTGTGGATGTGCACATGCACACATCTGCGAATGTGTGTGCGTAGGAGCGACGCAAAATGTACGCATGCAGGGTAGTGTGTTGGGTGTGTGTGTGGGGTGTTGA
>JADBJO010003757.1:5000-12500 GCA_016801955.1 Conus betulinus
AGTTGAAAAGGAAAAAAAAATGACGGAAGTAAACTCGAAACGGTTTGAAATCAAACATATGTGTAGTGACAAACATCGTTTAAAGTCAAATGCCTGTTGTTGACAGTGAAACGTACAACTTTTGTGGCAGGAAAAGGACAACACAGTTGTTATAACTGACTTTCCTCGTTCTTTTTTAGGGAGAGTTACTGATAATCATGAGAGAATAGGGCACAGCCTGTTGTATAGGTGGGTCATTTCAACCTCGAAATGATTCCCTCAAAGATGGAACAAAAAATGTTGATGTACTCGACTCCTTGAAGATATATTTTTTAAAAAAAAAACAGAAAAAAAGAAAAGATGATGATCTACTCGACCTTATGATTTTGCAACGAAAATCCTCCGTTTAGAAGAACAGAATAAGTAAAGCAAGACCCTCGTTACAACTAATTATGCTTGAAGGAAGTTAGATTAAGGTATGAAATCGAAAAATGTGATCTGGAAGTGAAACACCTTGATTTTTAGAAACACCTTAGTTTTTAACAGAAGCGGTTTACATCAACAAATTACTTAGAACATTGAGTAATGGCAGTTATGACTGCGAATCGTTGTTATATGAATAATGGGGATGAATATTAAGATGGTAAAGGCCTTTCAAACGATTTATCTGGGGAGGAAGGGAGATAGGAACTCTCCCTCTCCTCTCTCTCTCTCTCTCTCTCTCTCTCACACACACACACACACACACACACACACACACACAGCTTTGCTTTGTTTTTCTTTTGCGTACGTTTTTCTCTTTAATGTTGCGCCCATACGGGAAATTTGTAACAGAGTAGGCTATGTGGATATGACTCTGAGAATGGCAATGCATTTTCCTATAGGGCATGCATACATATTGCATATGTGCGTTATATGAATGATTAGGCATGTAAGAATTTCTCCTTGATGAGGAATTTACTTTAGGGTATGGTCGTAGGAAGTGTGAACGTTAACGAAAAGGGTTGATTCCATCTTATTACTTTTTAAGCGGAAGAGAGAGACATTGGTATGAAACATTACTCTTCAAAAATCCATAGATCAAGATTAAAAAAAAAAAATCTTCAATACCGAAACTATCGCTACCCTATTCGATCCCTCTCCGAATAAAAACCTCACACCACAACATTTTCGAACAAATAAGTATTTGAGAGGCTTTAGGGCAAGCACCATCCCGTTCCATTTTCTCATCCTCGAATCCAGTTCCAGTCATACCGTTTATAGTCAACAACTGAGGCCCTGACAAGGCTGAAAACGAGGTTAAAATCAAAACAATGAAAGTATAAAATGCGGATTAAGACACAAACTCCTGTTCGTTGCTTAAAACCAAAACTGATTGGTCAGCTAGTGAGTTCCTGTCGAGGCTGAAAACGAGATTAAAATCTAAACGGTTAAGGTGTAAAATGTAGTTTAAGACACAAGCTCCAGTTCGTAGTTGCTGAAAGAATCAAAATGACTTGTCAAAGCAGTCAAAGCAGTGAGGCCCTATCAAGGCTAACAACGAGATTAAAATCAAAACAGCAAAAGCATGAAATGAAGATTATCACACAAGCCCCAGCTCTTGGAAAATAATAAAAGAACAACCATGTAGAAAAAAAGAACATGGTTTCTGATAATCCCGCAGTTATAAAAACTGCCTCCCCGGTTCGACTTTTTAAGGTGGGTGGGGTGATTGATAATGAATGAAGGAATGAGTGAAGGAATGTATGATTGAATGCGTGATTGAACTCATGAAGGAATGAATGAAAGATTGATAACTGATGATTAATTCATTAATGGGTGAATGAATGAACGATTTAACAATTAATTGATAAATTTTGTGAATGCTTTCAGCCAAAGTAATGCGGCGACAAAAAGTCCACTATCCCAACCTCGCAAAGTTTTCTTGTGGCCACCTTAAACTTAGACTTTAAAAAATGTTGAATTGTTCTTTGACTAGTAACACTTCTCGCATTCTTCTTAATGAAAGTGGAAGACCTGCCTCAACGATTTGAAGTTATCTACCTCTTTTCCCCCCTCGCCCTCCTCCCCCACTCCCCATCTCACCCCACCCAACCCTCCCAGTCACACATCTATGCAAACGCATAAGAGAGAGAGAGAGAGAGAGAGAGCACCACGCTGTCTCCACAGTCGAGAGAGAGAGAGAGCACCACGCTGTCTCCACTGTCTGTGCTGTTACACTGATTTCATATGAAACTGATATACCTATCGACAGTTTCCCTTGCCAGAACAGTTCGGAAATCAGGATGTAGATACCGGGACCACCCAAAAACAGGACTATACTTCATCACTTTAAAAAAAAAAAAAGGGCCACAAATAGAAAGAGAGAGAGAGAGAGAGAGAGAGAGAGAGAGAGAGAGTACAACTGTAAAGAAAAAAGAGTCGATACATATAAAGGGAAAGGGCGACTTACACAAAAATCAAAGGTTGGGGATTGATTTTCAACGGTCGTGAACGGAAATCCGGCTTTCATTGCTCTGGTGAGCTGAGAAAACAAAACCAAAACCAAAAAAATCAATACATTTGAAAAGGAAAAGGCGACTTACACAACAAAAGATTAAAGGTTAGGGATTGATTTCAACGGGAATGCGACTTTCAGTGCTGTGTGATGAGAATGAGAAAACAAAAACAAACAAAAAAAGAAACAAACAACACAAAAAGAGTCAATACATTTTAAAGGGAAAGCCAACTTGCACAAAAAACAAAGGGCTGGGGATGTGATTTCAACGGTATTAAACGGAAATCCGGTTTTCAGTACCGCGATGAGCTGAGAGAAAAAAAAAATAATGATTAAAAAAAAAAAAGTCAATACATTTTAAAAGGAAAGGGACGACACTCGCTCAAACAAAACAAAAACGAACAAAAACCAAAGGTTGGGGGGGTTGATTTCAACGGTAGTAAACGGAAATCCGGTTTTCAGTGCTGTGATGAGCTCGGCGCGTGTGGACGAAGCACGCCACCTGTGCCTCCGCCCCGTCTAAAGGGGCCGGCCACACGCACCGCACGGCCTTTTTCTCTTCTGTCGGTGACATCAACTGCAGCTGCACGCTCCCGATCAACGCACTGACCCGAGGATCGTCCCTTCGGCTGAAGTCATCCCCCCTGCCTTGAATCCTGCAGACGCCGAGGTAGAAACGAGCCAGACGCGGGAGCCGGACTATCACCCTGGCCAGAGCCGGACAGGTCATCAGGGGGCAGTGAGGCAAGGCCACGGTGCGGAGCTCACGGCCGTGGGTCAGGAGGTGGGACAGACTGTCGTCCGTCAGTTGGGCCCGCTTCCCGCTCGGTGTCGTCGGAGCAGAAGTACTCTATCCGGAGCTCTTGTAAGGCGACGCAGCACCTGCGCAGAGGAAGAAGAACAAGATGAAGGAAAAGAACTCAGCTGGGTTAGTTTCGAAGTCAGGTGGTGACTGCAGGCGGAAGTTGATTTCAAGAATAATTCTCTGTGAGTCCGCCCCACCCCCCCCCCCCCACCCCCACCCCCCCCCCCCCCAAAAAAAAAAAGGACAAACAAATTACAAGACAAAACATGACGCGTTTCGACCTCTTAGGTCTTCTTCAGGCAAGAGAATCAACGTTCTGGGCAATGAAAACGAAGAACGAGCAACCACTCATCACATTCGGCGCAAGATGTGGTGTCTTGGGGACTAACAGCCAATCAACGCCCGCCTTGCGCCGACTGTGAGGAGATAAAGTGATCGCTCGTTCTTCGTTTTCATTGTCCTGAACGTTGTTTATCTTGCCTGAAAAAGACCTAAGAGGTCGAAACGCGTCGTGTGTTTTGTCTTGTAACTTGGTTCTTGTTTTCTTGTTTCGCCAAGAATTGTTCTTAAAATTCATTTCACTCAACTGGCAACTCATTACCAGACCTGTCAATTAACTACGAATTGTCAGTTTTTGTTGTTGTTGTTGTTGTTGTTGTTGTTGTTGCTGTTGTTGTCAGGAGGTCTGCTAACCGTAAGGTGCATACTAAGTTTCAGCTCAGCCTGTCTCAAGACACCGTAGAATTGCCGACATACACAAACAAGCAGCAAGCAAACAGAACAAATACTACCACCACCACCCCCCCCTCGAAATGCAAGGAACTGGTCAAACGACTGTCGTTGTTTGTTGTTGTTGTTGTACCCTGACTAAAAGACTCCAGGGTTCACCCGAACAACCAAAGCACTTGAATACTAAGGTACAAATGCATCAGCTAGGGATGAGAACACTGCGTTTGTGACCGTTTTTGATTACCCTGCCACGTGGGCAGCCACACTCCGAGGATTTTGGAGACTGATAATGTTATGCTAGGAGCTTGTCACGACTGAAGACAATCCCCGCATAACTATGCAGAGCATAACAACATTCTGATGCAACCTTGGTGTTTTAGCCTATGTCAGTTGGTCTGACACAGCCTTAAGCCAAGGCGCAAAACAACAGTAAATCAACCAACCACACAGGGCCTTTTCAGGGTTGTCAAACCCACACACGAGATAAAGAAAGACCAAACCCTGAACAGGTCAGATCATAAGAAGATCGCTGTCCTGAACGTCAGGCTACAAACGAAGCAATTCATGACATGGTAACCAGAACTCTCCTACGATCACCATTTGTTTATGTTTGTCTTCCCCCGACTCAGGACCACTTTCCTACTTGCACCAAAGGGGTTGGGAGGTCGATTCCAGCCCTGCCATCAGAGCACTTCATCAAATCACAGAGGACCGACGAAGGCTGCATCCAACCAAAGCGCTTTTCTGATCGTGTTGCATCTAACCTGGTACCAAGATCAGCCAGGAACAACAACAGGGCCCACGACGTTCCAGTCATCATGAGAGCACAGTTCAGACACTCTTTGTTGTTGTTGTTGTTGTTGTTGCTGCTGTTGTTGTTGTCAGGGACTGTCGTTGACTGGATTTTTTTTTTTATAAAGTCAAGACCAGTTGCAGGGACAACACCCACCAGCCCTGTCAAGCATCAGCGTGTATACTTTAACATCTTCTCACGCGGACTTCTATCACTCTCACCCCCCCCCCCCCCCCCCCCCCCCCCCACACACACACCTCTCACCCCCCCACCCCCGACCCTCTTCCTCCCGATGTAACCATGGCCAGCACTGGCTCCCACAACGCAGATCCAGGTCCAGACAGCCTCGTACTTCTGCCTATGATTTTCATGTGGCGTCGTTTCTAAATCATGGACGGAAACCGAGCTGCATTTGGTGACTCGTATTCCTTGATCTAAGTAACATGGCAACTGGCTTCTAGACGAACAGTTTCCCCCACACCGCTTTAAAGAAAAGTCTCACCTCAAAATATTCACGAAGCCGTCGTCGTTCAGGAGGACGTTCTCGTTGATGTAGAGAGAGACCAGGCTGGGACAGAAGCTGCCCAGTGCCGCTATGGCACTGGGCGTAAAGTCCAGCAGGTAGCTGGAACGGATCCACAGAGAGCTGAGCCTGCGCTGCCCCGTCTTCTGCTTCAGCTCGCAGAGCTTTCCTGAACTGCTCCTCTTTCGGGACACCCGCCGTCCACCCGGCGTTGCCAGGTTTGCAGAGTTGTAGTTGAACGTCAGCTCCACCAGACAGGGAAGATTGTTCAAGAGAACGCACGCCGCCCTGGAGCTGGCTTGGCTGCTTTCTATGGTCACTCTCTGCAGCCGCCGACAGTTCTCCACCAGAGCCACGATGTCCTCGTCTCGTGTTCGACAGAGCAGCAGACTCACGTCGCGCAGGTTGGGCTGATTCCGGCACAGCGCGATGAAAGCGTTCGCGTCGGAGAAGAGAAAGTTATGCAGGTAGAGTTTCTGGAGTTTCCCCCCCTTTTCTCATCGGAGGCGAGCTCCTGCAAGAAGTCGCCGGAACATTCTTCAAGGTCGTCTGGGTCGGGGTCTGTGTCACCACTGACACTCGCACCTGCTTCCTCCGTGCCTTCTTCACCTTTCTCATCACCAGAATCGCCTTCATTTGTATCATCAGGGTCATCTTTAACCATGTCAATGTCAAAAGGATCATCTGTGATACCAGAATCATCTTCGTGGGCGGCATGTTCAAAGCCTCCTCCATGCACGATTTCATCGGAAGCGCTGCTTTCTGCAGCGTTATCAGGACCGGGCTGGTCAGACATGCTCAGTTCTAGCACAGCTAACCGTGAGCAACCTTTCAGAAGACGCCTCATGCCTTCGTTTGTTGTCCGGCGATTCAGAGGCAGTTCCAGTTTCTTCAGATTTGGAAAAGCGCGCGGAATGGCGTCCACACACCCGTCATCTAGCGCTGGGTGTTTGATGACCCTAAGTGACGACAACACCAGATTCGGATTTTCACAAACCGTCTGGAAGACTTCCGATGTGAAGTCAGACTTCAAGACCAAAAGGTCGGCCAGTTCTGAACAATGCTCCAGAATAGTCTTCACGATGTCACCCCCCACATTCAACTCCAACACATTCGCCTTAACTTTGGCCCTGTGCGGAAGTAGTCTTTGATGCACTCGGCATCGCCGAAAGATGATGGGTTTTCGAAATCATCGAGAAGCAGGAACTCCAACGTCTTCAAGCTTGTCAAGTCTCGGAGGGTTTCGAAAAAACGCGCCGTCTCCGCTTTATCCTGTAGCTGTATGTGAAGGAAAGTCAGGTGCTTGTACCTGACCAGGAAATCCCATCGCTCGCAAGTTCCCTTCAACGTGAGCTCCTGTAACCTGGGGTAAAACATCTGGCCAGTGACAGAGCAGGCGGTCCACACTGATCCACTCTCTACCACAGACGTTGCCACGGTTCTCACGGTCAGGTCTTCCCCTCCTGGGCTGTCCTGCGCCTCCTGACCCTCATCGTCATCATCGTCCCCCATCGACTTGATGCACTTTTGTTCGAGCATTTTGCAGTGAAAATTTTGTATTGCCGTCTCAGGTGCGCAGTTGGTCTCGTCGTTCACTATTCAATGTGCTTCCAGAGCTCTGAAACCATGGAAATCTGATGGAAGCGCCGACATGTTGGTCTCACCCCAAGGACGAGGTCAGATACTGGTAGGTAAGAGAATATTCTGACGATTAGCTTCGAGGGAAGATTGAGCAGGTTTGGTTCATCTGCTGCCATTGTACGTAATTGGTATAACTTGGTCTTCAAATCTGGAGAGAAAAAAAAAGTTTCATAAATATGACGCTCAGCATTGTCCACCGACTGTCCGATGTGAAAGTACATTGAAGACTTAACTATCTCCACTGAAATGTCGAGGTTTGACGAGTTGAAAGCAGCAGTCGTATAAATCCTTTACACCAGAAATTTGGGAAGTAAAAAAAAAAAAAAAAAAAAAACAAAACCTGATGTAAATCAAATATGCAATTCATCCTTCCAGTCAGAATTTGATGGGTAGATGTTTATTCTTAAATTCCCAAACTCTCTGGAAAGAGATTCGTCATCCCTTTTCATAAGCCCAGTGCGAAGAGACTCAACATCCAGTTTCCAAATTCAGTGAAAAGATGTTTGTTCTTAAATTTTCAGAATGTACATTAT
>JADBJO010003757.1:20000-25000 GCA_016801955.1 Conus betulinus
GCTCTCTCAGTTTCTAATTTTAAACAGGGGGGAAAAAAAGTTTCTCTGAAAAAAAAAAGGCTGCCCCAAGCCTAAACTACAACATGATATATCATCAGCATCGTTCGCTGGGACCTTGTATCGTTCTGGATGAAGCCGGAAAATAAAGAAAAGATGGCGATGGGGAGAGAGAGGACCCGTTGGTAACACTGCTTACTTTACCAGCCCGTTTTAGTCATCATGGCAAACATACACAAGCAAGGAGAGAGTGGGTGTAAACTTTTTTTACTCATCGCTGCTGTTGATACAACTATTACCTGATAATTCTGTTGTTACCCGACCATCAACGACAACATTGCTGGACTGGAAAACTATTTCTCCATATGGAGGATCCTACAGTGTGTTAAACTCTTCCATTCCACATGTTGCCTAACTTTCGTTCACCCCCGTCTGTGTCCCGCCCACTCAAGTCTCACGTCTGCGTTAGATACCACATCCTAAAAACGAAAGTAGCAAATCAGCTTCCTGTCTGAAAAAAAAAAAGTGCACTTACACTGATGACGTTTCTCACAGGGAAGGCGGATCTCGCGGGCAATGCCATGCAAACAAATGTTCCATGTTGACCACTGAAGTAAGCGATGCATTTTGTGTTTCTAGCCTCATGGTTTGTCTTGTTTCCTGTTCGAATGTAATTATGAAGGTTTTACAACACCGTTTTTGTGATGAACGACAAATAATGCAGTCTGTTAATGAACGAATGGGTGTCAATCAATGGCCAGCGATGCAATCGATCTGGGACCTGGCACCAACGCTGCGCTCGATCAAGTAGATAAGTATGTTTGCTCAACAAACTAGTTAAATATGTACGATTCGCTGCTGCTGCCAATGTCATTCAGCGACTCGTCGGCATCAGGCGATCGGTTCTCCACACATAATGATGTCTGCGAAGTGCATGATGTCTAGACGTTTGGTTTTCCTGCTTCGCCCAGAACTTTCAATCAGTGGGTAGTTTCCGTTTTTTTTTTTTTTTTTTTTTTTTTTGTCAGCGCGATCTTTTGATCAAGAGGGTCTGAAGCCGTTGGTTCTGTAGCAAGAAGAAAAAAAAAGAAGAAAGGCAGAGCGTTGATAGTGGCTGTGCTGAAAAAGAAGAAGTCCCCAGGACTGATTGATAGCCAAACTGACAGCCTTTTCACAACTAATGCTAATAGGGCAATAACAACAGAGCCCCCACCATCCACTCCCACCCCAGTCCCACACCCCCTCCCACCCAGTTCCATCCTTATTCTTGCTCTCATTTTCTGTTGGCTCCCACACTCTCTCCCAAATTGTAACTGAGAGCAAAGAGCTCTCTACCCACTCTCTACCCACTCGATTGATGGCTGTAACGACTTCAAAATCTACCCCTCCCTATCTTATTTGTGGAGCTTCTTCTTCTTCTTCTTCTTCTTCTTCTTCTTCTGCGTACGCAGGCTGATACTCCTGCGGACACTCCCTCCATAGACAGGCAGGTATTAATCCCATCTGTCCAACAAAGGAGTGGAGTTTTGTGAGCATGACAGTTTTTTTTTTATGCCGTCATTAAGGCAGCCTTCCTTCGTGGAAGGTGCATGCTATGTGTAGCATGTCATCCCTACCAACAGCCAAACTGGCCTTCTCTTTCGAAAGTTGTGTGATGGAATTTTACATGTATGCAAGATATTATGTGTTTGTTCACACACAGAACCTCGATTTATAGTCTCAGTAAAAAAGACTGTATGGGAAATGAAGTCAGAACCAATGTTAACTCCGAAGAAAAAATCCCTCTGCACCGAAATGGCCTGTCAGAAATTCGAACCCGCAACTCTTGGATTACGGTTTGGAGCTCTACCAACTGAGCTATTCCGGCTCCCTGTGGAGGTCCTAATATAATAAACGAAATTGTTGAAATCACTTTTTGAAAAAAAATTCCTGCAGCTCTTGCTAGTCATGTGTACACGGACCTCTGTATTGTATTGGTGCATTCTGTTGTAATTCCTCTAGGAAATGTTGACATGTTAACTGGCAACAGGAATGCTTAAAAAGGATTATAATTATTGATTTTTTTTTAGCTATCAATCACACAAAACTTGTGGTTCATAATACTTCCAAGTCGCCCAGCTCACATTTGTGTAAGAATTTGCAACTAGAACAGATGAAAAACGTTAATGGGGAAGGGGGCGCTTAAATTTTTCCTCGAGTTTCCCATCCCTACCTTTTCTCAGATAAAAGATGTGTGATGTGTTAACTTTGGTGGGTAAAAAAAAAAAAAAAAAAAAAAGAAGAGGAAGAAGAAGAAGAAAAGGAAAGAAACTTTTACTACCACATTTAAACCGAAGTCTGATTGTTCTCATCAGTCAGAATATTTCAGGGTCAAGAACTGGCTGCCCTAATGACAGCAATAAGAATTAGTCCACATATGCATCCCCCCCCCCCCCCCCCGCCCCCCCTGCCCCCCCTGCCCCCCCTGCCCCCTGCCCCCCCCCCCCCCCCCCCCCCCCCCCCCCCCCCCACCGGACTCTTCTCCTCCCCCAGGAAATCTGTGATGATTTTGCTGATGTTGATCTAGCACTTGACAACATGCAGGCAGTGTGGTCAAAGTGGAAAACGCACAAGCTTCTCCGTTTCATGTGCAAGGCATTCCTGGAAACGAGTTGGTCACGTAAACTCAGATTTCATTTGAAAAGAAAAAAAAAAAAAAATGGTGGGATCCTTGGAATGACTGCATGGCCGTTTTCGTTGCATGGTAGGAAGCCTTGATATGTTTTGTACCTTTTTAGAGTATTTTTTTGGTTTTTTTTTTTTAAGTTTAGATTTTGCTGAAGCATGCTGAATCTCCTGAGATATTTGTTCCTTTAATCTGAAAATGCTATTTCTTTGGAACCAGCTGATGTGGTGGTGTGGATCATGGCGGAGGGAGGAGGAGGTTAGGGGGAGGAAGGGTTGGGGGGTTGGGGGGGGGGAGGGAGGTTCTTGGCGACGGATGAGGTGTGTTCAGTTTCTTTTAACTTGTACACACTCCCACTTGGTCATGTTGGAAAAAATAGAACTCTTAAAGCACCTTAACAAATGAATTTCTGGAATCATGTTTTTTTTTTGTGTTTGTTTTTTTCAAATCATTCTTAATCATGTCATGTCATGTGCATAGAATACAGATTATGGACTACATCCTTTTAGCCCCTCCCCCCCCCCCCCCCCCCCCCCCCCCCCCATGAATTAATGAATTAATGTGTTGGAAATAAGGACCCCCAGCCCCCCCCCACCCCCTCCTCCCACCTCCTCCTCCAGGCTCATAATATATATATATATATATATATTTTTTTTACAAGTATACTTCATTCACCAGATCAGTAAATGGGGAGCAAGGTTTGCCTGCCCCTGATGTGGGGAAAATTTTGAGACTAAGATCACCATGAGAGCAGGGCAGTAAAGATAATGACATGCGAACTGAAAAGACAGAGAGAAAATGTCTGAAGATTAGGTTGATTGAGTAAGATGATTCTGTGGTGTTCTGTTTGAGATGACATGAAAGAAATGTTTACTGAAAAGACGGAAAGAAATTTCTGATGATTAGGTTGATTGATTCAGATGATTCTGTGGTGTTTTGATTGAGATGACACGAAAGACCTGAAAGCTCTGTTGATGTGAAGAACACAGCCTGGCATCACCCAAGCCCACGCTGTGCTATACCCACAGTGTAATTTGACCGGTACTCTGAGGCACACCCATTAATAAATGAAACTCAGCTGTGTGGTTCCCGTTTTCCTTCACTTAAGAATTCAGTGTTGACCGGGGCAAAAAATATTTTCATGCCCTTAAGTAAGGACCTTCACCCACAATTTCGACATGTGATTTGATTTCGACATGGTGACAGCCCTGATGTGGCCCTTTGTGGTCGGCTGGGTTATGAGCAACATTATCTTATTTCATCTTAACCACAATTTCTCAGTGCACAACCCGTGATGCTAATCAACTGTGCTGCAAGGGCTGGGGAAGCATAAAATCTTTGTTGAGAGAGAAAAAGAGAGAGAGAGAGAGAGAGAGAGAGAATAATACAACCTTCGTGTGTACTGTGGTTTACTCGATACCACTTTGCACTGTGAAAGAGCATGCGTCCCTCAGGCACTACAGAGTTCCTACATCTGAAACCCCCCCCCCCCCCCCCCCCACCTCTCCCCAAAGGGGTTTCCCACTTGACTGTTTGAGTGGTGCACCCACTGCCGTTGGTTTTTTTTTTTTTTTTTTTCCTTTCTGTTCCTGGAGAAGTCAATGAAGCAAGTGCAGCGTCTAATTAGACGAGCAGATAAGGTGTGGTGCACGCTTCACGCGAAATTAAGAAAGAAAAGAACAGGAAGAAATGTCACCACGAGAGCAGTGTCTGTGCGGTTAGTTTCCCTTCTCTCTCCCCCCCCCCCCCCTCCTCCCCCCCCCCCCCCCCCCCCCCACCCACCCCCCGCAGCCACCCCCCCTCACCCACCCCTCCCATCTTAGAAAACTGCTCATGTTTTGGAGATGGAAATAAGCATATGGAGAAAGATCTAGAGAAAGGGGGTGTGCATAGAGGTAGTATGGAGCATTGTGTATCGTCATGATGCTGTCCATTTGGAAAGAACTGTTTGAATTTGATTCAGAAGGAGAGAGAGAGAGAGAGAGAGAGAGAGAGAGAGAGAGCAAATGGAATTTTTTTTCTTTGGGTTAAAACGTAAACTTCAAAAGCATATGGACATCTAGTTGTGAGGGGGGGTGGGGTGGGGGGGGTGGGGGAATGTGGATCGCCATGAGGTTCGGGGGGGGGGGGGGGGGGGGGGGGGGGGGGAGGAGTAAGGGGGGGGGGGGGGAGGAGGGTTTGGAGGAACAAGTTATTAGAAGCTGAAAACAAGGAACAGCAACAACAGTTCTGTTCAGACAGCACATATCCAATGACTGTATCAGTATTTTCAGTCATTTAAAAAAAAAAAAAAAGTGATTGCTGTTCTGTCTTTCTTTTTCTGTCTTTCTTCTTTATT
>JADBJO010003757.1:30000-52500 GCA_016801955.1 Conus betulinus
GTCGTGTTTCGTCTTGTGCTTCGTTTGTTCCTGTTTGGCGGATGTGTTACTTAAAAAGCTTTTTAATATTTGTGTTGAACGATGTTGGAGGTCTGAGTTCTCCTGAGGGCTGTTCAAGGTTGTTATTTTGTTCTTTCTTGTGTTATCAGATGATGTGGTGTACGGCAGCATCATGCACAACACAGCCTCCACACACAACCTTCTTCTCTGTGCCTTCGTCCTCTCCACCATTCCACGTCACGGCACAGATAGGTGAGTCTGTGTGTGTGTGTGTATGTGTGTGTGTGTGCGCATGTGCCTGCACATACATGTGGTGTGTGTGTGTGTGTGTATGCATGTGTGAGTGTGTGTGTGTGTGTGTGTGTGTGTGTGTGTGTGTGTGTGTGTGTGTGTGTGTGACAGAAAGGGGGAGGAATACAATTTGGCGGAAAATGTGAGCAGGGAATGGGCAACAAGGAGCCTGAGCGAGCAAGCGAGCACAGTGTATATTAAGAGTGAGACCATTTTTGTTTTGTATAGCGCTTTGAGCAAAAAAAATATAGAAAGATGTGTTTGTTGTTATTATTATTATTATGAGCAGTCTGTATGTTGACTTAAAAAATTCAGCTTCCATCATTTTTGGACTACATTGCTTTTCAGTATATATGAGGCACACCTCTTGATGTAAGAATATCTGTTTCTTTCATAAATAAGGGAGATGGAATATAAAACGCATGAATTTCATCGCATATTAAACTGGCAGTTTGCAGTTGTATGCCAGACGTACAAGAACATGTGAATGTGATCATACTCACTAACTCAGGCACATGGAGCCAAACCATTCAATGGTATGTGCTTTGGACTGATGATCAGCAATTTAAGCAGCACAGAAACAGAGCTTAAAGGTGATTGTAAATCATGTATACAAATAAATCGTCGTACGATTTGTTCTGAACACAGTTTTATGCCAAATTGATCTAGTCATACAGCAGGGTGCTTCTGAACGAATGACACCTAGGGTTTTAAATTGAGAAAAAGATTGCCTTTGTGTCCAAAAATTACAACACTTAAAAGGTCACTTCCTGTTTCTTTTCCAGTATGGCTAACACGACCTCAACATACATACTGCGGTGACCCTGGGCCAGGACCTCGTTCTGAGCTGCCGAGCTGACAGTACGGAGGCCCTATCAGGGGGCGAGCTGTCTTACGTCTGGCTGTTCAGTGGAACTGCGGTACAGAGCAAGGCTTTGCTTATGGCTAACGCATCCCTGTTTGTGCCCCGCATGGAGGCGGAGGATGCGGGAGAGTACACATGCGTAGTGACAGGGGTTCACGAAGGGGTGGAGCTTAACATCAGCGCTTCGGCCACTGTTGTCATCGCCTGTGAGTAGAAAATTTGTTGTGCACCATTTGCTTATCTTATCATTCATCATACTGTCTTAATAGGTAGATTTACTGCAACAGAAACATGAACAAATAATGTTGGTGCTATTCAAGTGTCCACTTTAGCAGTTCAGTGGGCAATGGGAATATGTGTCTCTACCCATCTTCTCTCCAGGTATCTTGGTGCATTCTGGGTATTTTTTTTTTATTTCCATACCCCACTGGAGGTCGATATTGTGTGAATGTGCTGTTTTGAGGATAGAGTGGAAATTTTGATGAGAAACTGTAGGAAGCAAATCCACAGAATGAAAGGCTGTTGGATGGATGAAGACATCGGCATCATAAGCAGGTTCATCCTGCAACATGCAGGGCATCAAATCAGGATTAAAGAATCAGCATTTTGGCTACGTTGAATTTGAGGTTCAGATCTACTGTCCACGGTGACTGAAAGGGCTATGAGGTTTGTGTTTAAAAAAAAGCTGAAGGAAACATAAAACCCCCCCCTGTCATATTGCTATGTGTGCAGTGAGAAAATTTGCGATGGGGGCTGAAATAGCTCAGTTGGTAGAGCACCGGTCTTGTAATCCAAGGGTTGCGGGTTCGAATCTCTGCCAGGCCTTTTCAATACAGGGGGATTTTTTCCCTCGGAGTTAACATTAGTTCTGACTCCATTTCCCATACAGTCCTTCGAATGAGACTATAAGCCGAGGTTCGTGTGTGATCGCAGGCATAACATCTTGCACACACGTAAAATCCCATCACCAACTTTCGGAAGAGAAGACCAGTTTGGCCGTTAGTATGGATAACATGTTACACATAGCATGCACCCTCCCGAAGATGGAGTATGGCTGCCTTAATGGCGGGATAAAAAAACGGTCATGCACACAAAACCCCAGTCCGTTTGTAGGGTAGATGGTATTAATGCTTGCCTGTCCATGTATGGAGTGTCCACAGGAGTATCATCCTGCGTACGCAGAAGAAGAAGAAGAATTTAACTGAGGCTGAGACCAAGTGGACTAGACACACAGCTAAATTGTTTCACTGTTGAAGGTGAAAATGAATAAAAGTGATCTCAGTGTTTTGAGCTGGTCGTCAGAAAAGATGAACTGATGATTGAGTTACAGTGTCAGTCTTCAATGCGAAAACATTGTTGTGGTCTTGCTAAAGTTGTCAAATACTTTAAAAAGTATCATCATAACTTTTAAGATTTCATCACATACTTTAAAGTTTAGTTTCAGCTTGCAAAGATTTGGCAATCAGTGTAAAGATGCTGTTGTATGTTAACTCTTGTTGTGTGTGTGAGAGGGAGGTGTGAGTGGATTCTTCTTTTTTTTTTTTTTTTTTTTTTTAACTGGATGGCGTGTCGGTTGATCAGTGTGGTGAGAGAGCTAACCTGTATAATGCTGATGGCTCCGATAAACTTTCAGACAGTGGATTGGGACCCAGAATGCAACCCCATTCTTTCTTCATCAACCCCCCCCCCCCCATTCCTTGACAGACTGATAATTGTAACCTGACTTTGAATGATAATTATCACTTGCCTTTGAATGATAATTATTACCTGTCTTTGAACACACATAATGAAGAACAACTCAGTTTTATCATATTTTGTTCCATAGCATTCATCGTCCTGTTGCTTACCAACAATTCTG
Organism: Conus betulinus; assembly: GCA_016801955.1. Taxonomy (NCBI): domain Eukaryota; kingdom Metazoa; phylum Mollusca; class Gastropoda; order Neogastropoda; family Conidae; genus Conus; species Conus betulinus. Next base: position 33,015 of record JADBJO010003757.1, read on the forward strand.
TGATCAGAAAGAAAATGCAAAAACAAGGGTCAATTCTTTGCTCTGACCAGTTGCCAAAGATGGACGTTACATAGCTGCATTGTTTTTGTTTTTGTTTTCTCTTGAAAAAGGCCACGTGGCCGAAAATTTGAAGAGTGGAATTATGATCTTGAATTCTGTGATCATTTTTGTTGTTGCTCTTGCTCTCTTGAAACATCTTTTTAACATGCTGTAGAGTATGTTACAAGCAGATGAAGAACTGTTGTCAATCAATAGAAGAATATTTAAGGTTCAGCAGTATCATATTTTCAGGGAACCTCAGTGTTGTCACTGGGATTGTCATTGTTCTACCTGATGCTCATGGTGTCTCTCTCTGTGTTCACCTTCCAGTGCAACATTTAGGGATTTATTTGAATCAAACTAACAGCATTCTTGGTCAGTTTCGTTTTACATTATTCATCGTACAAGGTCAGACAAAGAGGGTGTACATCAGATGACCCAGAAATCAGTGGAGTTACGTCATGGTGGTCTCATGATGGGCGTTTCATGCTGAAATGCGACACTGATCAAAAGAAACAAAATAAGTGTTTAAAGACATGAAATACCAATCTTAAATAAAAAAAAAAACTTCTTGAAACAAGCGTTAGTGACCTCTTGTGATGAGTGATTAAAAAGAAAATAGCTGAACATTCAGCATAGTTTTTTGCCGGTGACATGGAGAGGGTGAACCTCAGAAAAGCCAGAAGTCAGCAGAGCAAAATCATGTTGGTACCACGGCAGGTAGTTCGTGCTGAAATATGACACTGACCTTAAGAAAGGAAAAGAAAATGAATGTTAATGAAAAGTGTAATCCCAGAATTGAACAGCTGTTTGTTCATTGTCACCTTGTGCTATGGGGAGATTTGAAATTGGCTCTCAACATTGAAAATCTGCATAGAAAAAAATATGAGGCCCCTTAAGCACAGTTTTGCCTGAAACTATTCAGGCATTATCCTTATCACAAATTGCTGACGTCTTTCCCAGACATCGAAGACTTCTTCATGCATCCAGAGGACACGACCGTGGTGGTTGGCTCCGAGGCGGTGCTGACCTGCGTCACAGGGCGAAGCGCCCCCTACCCCAGTGTGCACTGGGAGATGAACAGTGTGCGGATGGAGAACGCCAGCACGCTGACCGCCTGGTTCGGGGAGTATGACCTCTGGGTCTGTCGGCGCAGGTGTCCATGAAGCTGAGGTATGTGGTGGACCAGGACTCCAGGTCTGTGCGGTGTGTGGCAACAAACCCGCTGTCAGGAGAAACCGTCAGGAGTCTGGCAGCTACCGTCACACCCAAGGGTAAGGAGGGTGGTGGTGTAAGGAGGGTGGTGGTGTAAGGAGGGTAAGAAGGGGTGGTGGTGGTGTATGGAGGGTGAGAATGGTGGTGGGTGTGGAGGATGGTGGTGGTGTAAGGAGGGTGGTATGGAGGATGGTGGTGGTGTAAGGAGGGTGGTGGTGTATGGAGGATGAGGATGGTGGTGGTGTAAGGAGGGTGGTGTATGGAGGATGGTGGTGGTGTAAGGAGGGTGGTGTATGGAGGCTGAGGATGGTGGTGGTGTAAAGAGGGCGGTGTATAGAGGATGAGGATGATGGTGGTGGTGTAAGGAGGGTGGTGTATGGAGGATGAAGATGGTGGTGGTGTAAGGAGGGTGGTGTGTGGAGGATGAGGATGGTGGTGGTGTCTGGAGGATGAGGATGGTGGTGGTGTAAGGAGGGTGGTGTATGGAGGATGAGGATGGTGTGGTGTAAGGAGGGTGGTGTATGGAGGATGAGGATGGTGGTGGTGTAAGGAGGTGGTGTGTGGAGGATGAAGATGGTGGTGGGTGTATGGAGGGTGGTGTATGGAGGATGAGGATGGTGGTGGTGTAAGGAGGGTGGTGGTGTAGGAGGTGATGGTGGTGGTGGTGGTGGTGTAAGGAGGATGAAGATGGTGGTGGTGTAAGGAGGGTGGTGTGTGGAGGATGAGGATGGTGGTGGTGTAAGGAGGGTGGTGTATGGAGGATGAGGATGGTGGTGGTGTAAGGAGGGTGGTGTATGGAGGATGAGGATGGTGGTGGTGTAAGGAGGGTGGTGGTGTGGAGGATGGGATGGTGGTGGTGTAAGGAGGGTGGTGTATGGAGGATGAAGATGGTGGTGGTGTAAGGAGGATGGTGGTGTATGGAGGATGAGGATGGTGGTGGTGTATGGAGGGTGGTGTGAATGGAGGATGGATGGTGGTGGTGTAAGGAGGGTGGTGATGTATGAGGATGAGGATGGTGGTGGTGTATGGAGGGTGGTGGTGTATGGAGGATGAGGATGGTGGTGGTGTGTGGAGGATGAAGATGGTGGTGGTGTAAGGAGGGTGGTGTATGGAGGATGAGGATGGTGGTGGTGTAAGGAGGGTGGTGTAAGGAGGATGAGGATGGTGGTGGTGTAAGGAGGGTGGTGTAAGGAGGGAGGATGGTGGTGGTGGTGGTGGTATATGGAGGATGAGGATGGTGGTGGTGTAGGAGGATGAGGATGGTGGTGGTGGAGGGTGGGGAGGAGGATGAGGATGGTGGTGGTGTAAGGAGGATGAGGTGTGGTGGTGTAAGGAGGAGGAGGATGGTGGGGTGGTGTATGGAGGATGAGGATGGTGGTGGTATGGAGGAGGATGAGGTGGTGGTGGTGTATGGAGGATGAGGATGGTGGTGGTGTAAGGAGGGTGGGTGGTATGGAGGATGATGGTGGTGTGGTGGAGGGGTATGGAGGATGGTGGTGAAGGAGGGGTGGGTGGTGTGTAAGGAGGGTGGGGTGAGGAGGATGAGGATGGTGGTGGTGTAAGGAGGGTGGATGAGGATGGAGGATGGTGGTGGGTGGTGTATGGAGGGAGGATGGTGTAAGGGATGTGGTGGATGGTGGTGGGTGTAAGGAGGGTGGTGGTGTATGGAGGATGGTGTAAGGAGGGTGGGTGGTGGAGGATGAGGATGGTGATGGGTGTATGGAGGGGTGTATGGGGGATGAGATGGTGGTGTATGGAGGGTGGATGTATGGAGGATGAGATGGTGGTGGTGTAAGGAGGGTGGTGGTGTATGGAGGATGAAGAGGGTGTAAGGAGGGTGGTGTATGGATGAAGATGGTGGTGGTGGTGTAAGGAGGGTGGTGGTGATGTATGGAGGATGAGGATGGTGGTGTATGTAAGGAGGGGGTGGTGTATGGAGGATGAGGATGGTGGTGTGGTGTAAGGAGGGTGGTGGTGTGTGGAGGAGGATGAAGATGGTGGTGGTGTAAGGAGGGTGGTGTATGGAGGATGAGGATGGTGGTGGTGTAAGGAGGATGGTGGTGTATGGAGGATGAGGTGGTGGTGGGTATGGAGGGTGGTGTATGGAGGATGATGGTGGTGGGGGGTGGTGTGTAAGGAGGGTGGTGGGTGATGTATTGAGGATGAGGATGGTGGTGGTGTAAGGAGGGTGGTGTATGGAGGATGAGGATGGGGTGGTGTATGGAGGGTGGTGGTGTATGGAAGGAAGATGGTGATGGAGGTGGTGTAAGGAGGGTGGTGGTGGTGTATGGAGGATGAAGATGGTGGTGGTGTAAGGAGGGTGGTGGTGGTGTGTGGAGGATGAAGATGGTGGTGGTGTAAGGAGGGTGGTGGTGGGGTATGGAGGATGATGATGGTGGTGGTGTAAGGTAAGGAGGGTGGTGGGTATGGAGGATGAGGATAGTGGTGGTGTAAGGAGGGTGGTGTATGGAGGATGAGGATGGTGGTGGTGTAAGGAGGGTGGTGTATGGGATGAGGATGGTGGTGGTGTAAGGAGGGTGGTGTATGGAGGATGAAGATGGTGGTGGTGTAAGGAGGGTGGTGGTGTATGGAGGATGAAGATGGTGGTGGTGTATGGACGGTATTGTGTGAGGAAAGAGAGGGGGGAGAAAGGGGCGGAAGGGAAGGGGGGAAAGGATATGGATGAGGCTGGACTAAATAAATAAATCCTTTAAGATTCCATTGCGATGGTCCCAGTGCTTTCGACTTCTTCTGCATACGCAGGCTGATACTCCTGCGGACACTCCCTGTATAGACAGGCAAGGATTAATCCCATCTGCCCAACGAAGGGAGTGGAGTTTTGTTTTGTGTGTATGACCGTTTTTTTTTTTTTATCCCGCCACTAAGGCAGACATACTCCATATTCGGAGAAGGTGCATGCTATGTGTAACGTGTCATCCATACCAACGGCCAAACTGCCTTCTCTTCCAAAAGTTGGTGATGGGATTTTACATGTGTGCAAGATGTTATGCATGCATTCACACACGGAACCTTGGGTTTATAGTCTCATTCGAAGGACTGTATGGGAAATGGAGTCAGAACCAATGTAACTCCGGGGAAAAAATCCCCCTGTACCGAAATGCCCGGTGAGGATTCGAACCCGTGACCCTTGGATTACGAGTCTGGTGCTGTACCAACTGGGCTATTCCAGCCCCTAGTGCTTAAGTCAAGAAACTTTAATGTGAGATGCTGAGACAGGCAACAGATGCTTGTCAGGAGAACTGCTCATGTTCTCAGGGATCAGATTTAACAGAGCAGTCTTGTGATGTTCGCCACCCACATGTAACCACTTGACCTACTAAAACAAGAAAAAAAAAAAACCCATTATTTGAATGGCTTCATGTGATAGGGTGTGAGAAAGGGGAAGGGAGTGGTTGGGTGTGGGGGTCAAGGTGTGTGTGGATGAGTAGAAATGTGGTAGAAAGTCTTCAGCGTCCGTTCTGTTTTTTAGAGTCTCGTGCATTTTAATCCTCATGGAAAGTGATCTTGAAACATCCATTTATTATTTCTCTTTTGCACACAACTCACAAAAGAAAACCTTCCAGAAATTGAAAACAAAAAAATAGAACCTGTGTTTCAAGTTGGAAGGATTCATGATTTTTTTTTTTTTTTTTTTTTTTTTTTTTTGCTGTCCCAACCTCTGCGCCACCTCAGAGGCAGCGCACCCACGCCGCTCAATCCGACACCCCGTCCACAGCCACAGCCCGGTCGGCCCCGCCGCAGCCCCGGCACCGGCAATCCACAGGGAGCAGTCAGTGTCAAGTCGTCAAGAGGCAACCCACCGGAGGAGACACTGCACTACTGCTGAGCCACTTCGGTGGTGTTCAGTGGCGCCTGTTCTGATCTAACATACGCAGGACACCACCTACTAAGCCCCCTACTGACGACAATAATTGCTTAGTCGCGGAGCCGGCGTGGGTGAGCTCTCCCTCCAGAGGGTGCCACCACGTCCATCCAACGACCCCCATGGACTCGCCGATACCAGTCACCCCGACGGAACCAAACCAAGGCCACAGACGTGGAGAGGACATCGAAATTGAGGTCACCATGAGAGCAGGGCATGAAGGGCCACAGAATTTGAGACTTTTTTTTTTTTTCTTTAATGCTGATCGATGAGAATGAGTATGATTAAGATGATGCTACGGATTTCCACTTCGGTCTGAGACTACATGACAGGGCTGTACTCTACACTTCCTTTCATAATATATCCCGGCGTCAACCAGGCCCGAGAGATACAGGCACCTGCAGTGTTGGTCAGGAAATTTGAGCAACACTCTCAGAAACGCATCCATTAAGTGGATGAAACTCGACTGTGTGGTCCCAGTCTTCCCAACTGAGTCCGCAGCAACTCAACTCTGGGTAGGAGCCGGTCGGGGGGCAAAAAAAACCCACATGACTTCTGATGAGATTCGAACCACTTCGCCACGGCGGCTGGTCTTTGGTGCACCCAGAGCATAGGCAAAGAGAACAATTGTTGCAAAAAAAAAAAAAAAAAAAAGGCCAGTCTTTTACAGGGAAGAAGTCTTCACTGGGAGGTGACTCTAAGATAGACAAAGGGGGGGAAAAAAAAAAGTCTTTAATGAGGAGTATGAGCCGGGGAGATCTTTAGCGAAAGGCTTCACTGTGCTACTACAATTCGTCAATCTTTCATTGATTTTGCCTTACTCTGTCAAAGCTGTGAACGTGGCGCCTCAGATCATATCCACGCTGCCAACGCAGGTCATCGCCAGAAAGTCTCAGCAGCTGACGCTGGACTGCCAGACGATTGGTTATCCTCCGCCCACCGTGTCCTGGTTCAAAGACGACGACTACGTCGACGACTCGCGCCTGCCGATGCTGCCCAACAAAACCCTGTTCTTCCCTGAGGTGGGGGAAGAGGATTCGGGGGTGTATTACTGCACGGCGGAGAACGCGGTGGGGAGTGCCGGTCGGATTCGGTGACCCTCGTTGTGGCCTGTGAGTTGGCTGTCGTATGATCTCATCTTGTAAACTGCAGGTTATAGGGTGGGTGGGTGAATGATGATGTTCTTGCTGTCTTATGGCCAGTTGGAAATGCGTGGTCATGCCCTATTCTTCACCAAATGTCTTGGTGCCTGATGGGGGTGTGTGTGTGTGTGTGTGTGTGTGTGTGTGTGTGTGTGTGTAAGCAACATAAATTCAATTGAATGGAAGTATTCTTTGCATTATTTGTATGTCTTATGCATCAATGTGTGTATTTGTGTGTGTGTGTGTGTGTGTGTGTGTGTGTGTGTGTGTGTGTGTGTGTGTGTATTTTGTGGGAGTGTGTGTACATACATATTTGTCTGTCTGTGTATGTATTTGTCTCTATGTATGAGTGTGTGTATGTTGTGTGTGTGTGCACGTCGGTGCAGATGTGTGTGTATTTTCATGCGTATATCTGCGTTGATACTTTTTTTTTTTTTTTTTTTTTTACTTGATGTGTGTCTGTGTGTGCTTATTGTGTCTGTGCGTGTTGGTGATTCCTTACCTAAAACGATTTCTCAACAACAACAAAAAAAAGTTTGCATGACATGATCTTTGTATATCATCAGTGTTGGTATTGTGGTGACCGTTGTTTCTGTGTCTCGTCAGTCATCGACAGCAGTTTCCCAGTGGAGCCCAGCGACACCGCGGCCCACAGCGGGGCGGCCAGAAACGCTGTTCTGCACCCCGCCCCACAGCGTTCCTCCCGCTGCCGTCACCTGGTACAAGGATTACGCCCCCTTCCAGCCGCGCACAGGCATGTTCGCCGCCACCGTCCTCTCCCAGGGTGACGGGAGGAACCTCCGTTTTGTGTCGGTGCAGGAGAGCGACGAAGGGGTGTACTATTGTGTGGCCAGTAATAATTATTCCGTCCCTGCCAGTCGAACCTCTGTCCTCGCTCGCTTGATAGTAGAAGGTGAGAGGGTGGGTGGGTAAGGAGGTGTGGGTAGTGGGCATGGCTTTGTCGAGCGTTTAGGTCGATCATGTTTGATTGTTGTGAGAAACTTGCTGATGTTACAACTACTTCTTTTTCTACTGCTGCTGCGGCTGCTGCTATTATTGTGTTGAGGCTGCTATCGCTGTTTATTATGTTAACTCTTTCATTCCTCTTTTCATTCCATTACTTTTCTCTCGTTCTTAGATTCCAATAATACGAGTTTCCCTTCATTCCTGGATGCAGAGAGAAAACCGGCCAAAAAAGAGTGGCGAGAACTTCCCCACGTATGCCATAGCAAACCGGCCAGAATAGAGTGGCGATCACTTCCCACCCCATAGGGGCTGTGTGGCATCCATTCCCGGTCAAACACTGCCGTGTGAGCGACCCGGTCATGACGTGTACTGATGACGCAACTCATGCAAAGTTCAAAGCGCTTGCCGCGAGAACCGATTTTCCGGGATGCAGGAAGGAAAGAAGGGATTTTGTGCTGCCCGGTTTTCCGGGCTGCAGGAAGGAAGGGTAGGATTTCTGCAAACTGGAAAACGGGTTATGAGGATGAAAGAGTTAAACCTCAACTTTCCTTTGTAAATTTTAACATTGACAATGCTGATGGTGATGATGATGATATTGATGATGTCAGCAGAAACAACAACAATAGCAATAATGATGGGAATGAAAGAAAAAGATACACCCAGTATCTGCGGGTGGGACGCAAAGAAGTACAGACTGCTGAACAAACCTGCAGGATTGCTTCCAGTTGGTTGTTCGGCAGTTGAGGACAGTACTTCGCTGGGTCACATCTGTACCTTCAGGTGTGCCTTTTTCTGTCATGATGATGATTCTGGTGATGATAGGAATAACAATGGTGTGATGATGATGATAACAACAACAAGAAAGAAGAGCCTGCTTTGTGGTTGCTTCCAGGGGCCCCTGTGATAACAGAGCCCCCTATGAACACGGAGGTGTTGAAGGGGGCACTACTGGGACTGAAGTGTCTGGTGGGATCTGGCGACAGTGAGATCCGTCTTCTGGAGAGTTTCCGTGGTGACAGGATACAGGTGTCCTCCACAGTCTCCATCACGTTAGTTCCCCTTTTTTTTTTTTTTAGATGAAAAAAAAAAATTTCTTATTTAGTGTCCTCCACAATTTCCCATTTAATAGTTCACTTTAAAAAATTTTTGATTTTATGTATTTTGTATTTATTTTATGTATTGATTTTTTCCAGTAAGTAGCAGTTGTAGGTGCTGGTGTGAAGGGTAGAACTTTGAACTTGGAATCTCAGGGGCACAGATTCAAGTGTGGGCAGCGTTTGATGGGTAAGAAGTATGGACTATTTATTTTGGAGGTTAGCAAATATATGAGTGGTATTTTGGGGGTTAGAAGTATGGACTGTATTTTGGAGGTTAGAAAATATGGAGTGGTATTTTGGGGGTTAGAAGTATGGACTGTTGTTTTGGAGGTTAGAAAATATGGAGTGGTATTTTGGGGGTTAGAAGTATGGACTGTTATTTTGGAGGTTAGAAGTATGGAGTGGTATTTTGGGGGTTAGAAGTATGGACTGTTGTTTTGGAGGTTAGAAAATATGGAGTGGTATTTTGGGGGTTAGAAGTATGGACTGTTATTTTGGAGGGGGTTAGAAAATATGGAGTGGTATTTTGGTGGTTAGAAGTATGGACTTATTTTGGGAGGTTAGAAAATATGGAGTGGTATTTTGGTGGTTAGAAGTATGGAGTGTTATTTTGGAGGTTAGTTAAAAGTATGGAGTGGTATTTTGGGGGTTAGAAGTATGGAGTGGTATTTTGGAGGTTAGAAAATATGGAGTGGTATTTTGGGGGTTAGAAGTATGGACTGTTATTTTGGAGGTTAGAAAATATGGGAGTGGATATTTGGGGTTAGAAAATATGGGTGGTTTTGGGGGTTAGACGTATGGAGTGGTATTTTGGCGGTTAGAAGTATGGAGTGGTATTTTGGGGGTTAGAAAATATGGAGTGGTATTTTGGAGGTTAGAAAAGATGGAGTGGTATTTTGGGGGTTAGAAGTATGGAGTGGTATTTTGGGGGTTAGAAAATATGGAGTGGTATTTTGGGGGGGGTAGAAGTATGGAGTGGTATTTGGGGGGGTTACAAGTATGGAGAGTGGTATTTTTGGGGTTAGAAAATACGGAGTGGTATTTTGGGGGTTAGAAAATATGTTGTGGTATTTTGGGGGTTAGAAAATATGGAGTGGTATTTGGGGGGTTAGAAGTATGGAGTGTTATTTTGGGGTTAGAAGTATGGAGTGTTACTTGGGGGGGGGGGGGGGGGGGTTGGGGGTTAGAAGTATGGAGGAGTGTTATTTGGGGGGGTTAGAAGTATGGAGTGGTATTTGGGGGGGGGGGGGGGGGTGTTAGAAGTATGGAGTGTTATTTGGGGGTTAGAAGTATGGAGTGTTATTGGGGAGGGGGGGTGTTAGAAGTATGGAGTGGTATTGGGGGGGGGGATGTAGAAGTATGGAGTGGTATTTGGGGGGGGGGGGTAGAAGTATGGAGTGTTATTGGGGGGTGTGGGGTGTGGGTGTTAGAAGTATGGAGTGGTATTTGGGGGGTGTTAGAAGTATGGAGTGGTATTTTGGGAGTTAGAAGTATGGAGTGGTATTTTTGGGGTTAGAAGTATGGAGTGGTATTTGGGGGGGGGGGGGGGGGGGGGGGGTTAGAAGTATGGAGTGGTAAGGGGGGGGGGGGGGGGGGGGGGGGTTAGAAGTATGGAGTGGTATTGGGGGGGGGGGGGGGGGGGGGGGGTAGAAGTATGGAGTGTTTTTTTTTTTTTTTTTTTTTTTTTTTTGGGGGGGGGTAGAAGTATGGAGTGGTATTTTGGGGGGTTAGAAGTATGGGGTGGTATTTGGGGGTTAGAAGTATGGAGTGGTGTTTTTGGGGGGTTAGAAGTATGGGGGTGGTATTTTGGGGTTAGAATTATGTTTGATGGTGGCACTTTTTTTTCTCCAGGAATCGGGGACAGGAGCTTTGGATCAGCAACGTTGGCAAGTCCTGGGAAGGGAGGTACACGTGTACTGCAGAAAACGACTATGGACAGAAGAACGTGTGTCGGTCAACGTCACAGTTATCGGTGAGCAGAGGACTGCACGTTTGAGGGTTAAAAAAAAAAAAAAAAAAAAAAACTCTGCAAGGTGGCTCACCTAGCCAGTGCCCTGGCAACTGTCCAGGTTTTACATCTGAGGGGGGTACCATGTGAAAGACATTTCACTTCCGTCAGATTGGACCGCGTTTGTGTTTGTCGAAGATTTGGACTGAGTTTGTGTTTGTCGAAGATTGGACTGGACTGAGCTTGTGTTGTTGAAGATTGGACTGGACTGAGCTTGTGTTTGTTGAAGATTGGACTGGACTGAGCTTGTGTGTTTGTTGAAGATTGGGCTGGACTGAGCTTGTGTGTTTGTTGAAGATTGGACTGGACTGAGCTTGTTTTTGTTGAAGATTGGACTGGACTGAGCTTGTGTTTGTTGAAGATTGGACTGGACTGAGCTTGTGTGTTTTGTTGAAGATTGGACCGGACTGAGCTTGTGTTTGTTGAAGTTTGATTGGACTGGACTGAGCTTGTGTGTTTGTTGAAGATTGGACTGGACTGAGCTTGTGTTTGTTGAAGATTGGACTGGACTGAGAGCTTGTGTTTGTTGAAGATTGGACTGGACTGAGCTTGTGTGTTTGTTGAAGATTGGACTGGACTGAGCTTGTGTTTGTTGAAGATTGGACTGGACTGGACTGAGCTTGTGTTTGTTGAAGATTGGACTGGACTGAGCTTGTGTGTTTGTTGAAGATTGGATTGGACTGGACTGAGCTTGTGTTTTGTTGAAGATTGGACTGGACTGAGCTTGTGTTTGTTGAAGATTGGACTGGACTGAGCTTGTGTGTTTGTTGAAGATTGGACTGGACTGAGCTTGTTTGTGTGAAGATTGGACTGGACTGAGCTTGTGTTTGTTGAAGATTGGACTGGACTGAGCTTGTGTGTTTTGTTGATTGGACTGGACTGAGCTTGTGTTTGTTGAAGATTGGACTGGACTGAGCTTGTGTTTGTTGAAGATTGGACTGGACTGAGCTTGTGTGTTTGTTGAAGATTGGACTGGACTGAGCTTGTGTTTGTTGAAGATTGGACTGGACTGAGCTTGTGTTTGTTGAAGATTGGACTGGACTGAGCTTGTGTGTTTGTTGAAGATTGGACTGGACTGAGCTTGTGTTTGTTGAAGATTGGACTGGACTGAGCTTGTGTGTTTGTTGAAGATTGGACTGGACTGAGCTTGTGTGTTTGTTGAAGATTGGACTGGACTGAGCTTGTGTTTGTTGAAGATTGGACTGGACTGAGCTTTGTGTTCGTTGAAGATTGGACTGGACTGAGCTTGTGTGTGTGTGTTGAAGATTGGACTGGACTGAGCTTGTGTGTTTGTTGAAGATTGGACTGGACTGAGCTTGTGTGTTTGTTGAAGATTGGACTGGACTGAGCTTGTGTTTGTTGAAGATTTGGACTGAGTTTGTGTTTGTTGAAGATTGGACTGAGCTTGTATGTTTGTTGAAGAAGATTGGACTGAGCTTGTGTGTTTGTTGAAGATTGGACTGAGCTTGTGTGTTTGTTGAAGATTGGACTGAGCTTGTGTGTTTTGTTGAAGATTGGACTGGACTGAGCTTGTGTTTGTTGAAGATTTGGACTGAGTTTGTGTTTGTTGAAGATTGGTCTGAGTTTGTGTTTGTTGAAGATTGGACTGGACTGAGTTTGTGTTTGTTGAAGATTGGACTGAGTTTGTGTGTGTTGAAGATTGGACTGGACTGAGTTTGTGTTTTTGTTGAAGATTGGACTGAGTTTGTGTGTTTATTGAAGATTTGACTGGGTTTGTGTTTGTTGATGTTTCTTTGAGTGAGTTAGTGTTTGTTGATGTTTCTTTTCCTCTCTCTCTCTCTCTCTCTCTCTCTCTCTCTCTCTCTCTCTCTCTCTGTATTAAACAAATATTTTGCTCTTATTGGACTGAGAAAACCAGGAGCAAAACAAAAACAAAACACAAGAAAAGCAACATCAACAACAACTGAAGAAAAAAAAGACAGACAGACAGACCCACCAGCAATAAGAAACAACAATGACACGGTGGTATAGTTAAGAAACATGACAGTTGAGCAGTCAGACCTATTATCCCACTTATTTAGGTGGGAGTAGCGGTCCTTGCAGGACCTGTAAAAGCGTGAATAGAATTTGGCTGCAGGTCCATGAATTTCTGGTATTCAGCCTTGGCAGAGATGGATGCTCACCTGAGTGTCTTCTAGTTATCATGGCTACTGTGCGTGGGTTTTGTTTGTTTTGTTTGGGGCAGAAGCGGGGGGGAGGGTAACTACCAAGTCATTCAGTGCCTTTCATAGGGGTGTTTGAATTATGCGTATGCATGTTGTTGTTTTGTTTTGTTTTTTTACTTTTTCTTTCGTTCTTTCTGCTGCGTACGCAGGCTGATACTCCTGCAGACACTGCCTGTATAGACAGGCAGTGGAGTTTTGTGTGTATGACTGTTTTTTTTTATCCCGCCATTAAGGCAGCCATACTCCATCTTCAGGGAAGGTGCATGGTATGTGTAACGTGTCATCCATACCAACGGCCAAACTGGCCTTCTCTTCCGAAAGTTGGTGACAGGATTTCACATGTGTGCAAGATGTTGTGCGTGCGTTCACACACAGAACCTCAGTTTATAGTCTCATTCAAAGGACTGTGAGGGGAATGGAGTCAGAACCAATGTTAACTCTGAGGGGAAAAATCCCCCTGTACCAAAATTCGAACCCGCAACCCCAGGTTCACGAATTCTGGCGCTCTACCAACTGAGCTGTACCAGCCCAGCCCCCCCCCCCCCCCCCCCTTTTTTTTTTTTTTTCAGTCATTGTTATTATTGCCATGCACATGGGCACCCACTCTAGGCCTTCAGAAAACTTAAGGTAAATCAGAAACTGCTTGCTTCCAGTGCCTCCTGTGGCTCTGCGACAGCTGGGGTCCAGGAGTGTGACCGTCGGTTACGCTGTTCTGCTGCCGTGCTACATCTACGGGGACCCTCAGCCCGCCTTTGCCTGGTTCCACGGTAATTGCGGTGTTAAGTCATTTGGTGCTTGTTCAGTCACTTCCCTTTATCTCCTAGGGAAAATTAAACATTACAGTTTATTGTTAGCACTGACAATCAATTTTTTTTTTTTCACTTTTACCTTGAATTAAGCTTGAAGTTATTTTGGCACTTGTTGGTAACTTGTTAGTAACTTCCCCTTATCTCATAGGGACTTAGTGTCTGAGACAATAAAACATTACAGTTTATCGTTAGTACTATCACTTAAGTTTTTTTTTTTCCACTTTAGCTTGTTTTTCATATGTGTACATATCTACAGACCCCCGCCCCATAATATAAGGCTTTCAGTCTGAATAGTGTCAATCATTCAAAAGTTGATTATGAATTTACAGGAGATGAACATTTTTCATTTGATTTGAGTGTAACATGGTTGGTTAAAAACTTTGCATTAGATCAGTCTTATAGTATCAGAAGTTGACTTTATACGGTTTTCTTGGCTTGTTGATTTGGAATTTTCTTTCGGCCCTAATGTTCTTTCGGTCAACTGGGGTGTAAAAAACATCATGATGATGATGAGTCTCTTTGACAATGTCTGGTACCACTGATGACCTGCAAAAGATGTAAGAAATGCGTGTGAATGAAAAAGTCACTTCAAGGTGGTGGTTTATTATCAGTAAATGTTGATCAAAGCTTTGATGTTGTGGTCAGTCGTGACCGACACGCCATGGTCACTATCTTCATTCCTGGGAAATGCTTTAGATGTTTAGTGAATATTTTCTGCATCAAAACGACTACTGTGCATCAACACCGTGCACTGTTTCAGATGGGGTCATTGTCAAGGAAGATGGACGTCGTCGACTGCTTGCGACTGGTCTGTATATTGATCCAACGAGTGTGGAAGACAGGGGAGGCTACTCATGCAGGGGTGACAATTCTGGAGGAACGGCTTGGAGTAATGGAACTTTGGACGTAACAGGTAGGCAGGGTTCCGACCCATCTCAAACACACATACAGGTAAATGTATGATTATTGAAGATAAGTTTGAAAAAACTGTCGTACACATGGATTCTGTGAACAGAAAGGTAAAGATATGAAAATCTTTATCTGGTGTATCAGATGTAGACTGGTATATTGTGTTCTGAAACAGCGTACAGTATGAACATGTGTGCATTCTTTGTTGTATCTTGATTTGGACTAACACAGATGAAGGAGGAGGAAGAGAATACAGAAAACAAACAAAAGAAACAAACATATCCATTGGTGTTGTTTTACAGTGCCACCTACTGCCAGCATCGGAGTTGAAGAGGTCACCGGTGTCATTGGAGAGCCGCTGAACCTTAGATGTCAAGTTGAAGGTCATCCGCTGCCCTCAGTCTCCTGGCTACACAATGTAAGAATGTTTATTTTAGTATTTTTTTTCTGAATTGCTTCATCGTTTATAGCACAATGTTGTTTCTTTCAGTTAGTTTAAGCAGCAGATACGCGCAAAGACAGTTTATGAAAATGATAGGAAATATTCATTTATGAATCTATTAGAGCGTATCCAAAACTCAGTGGAAGATAAAGGAGAATCTGTGTGCTGTGTCTGTATGTTTATGTACTTTGTGTGTATGTGTATGTGTGTGTGTGTGCGTATGTGTGTGTATCTGATCTGCCTAGTAACAGGCTTGGTCAGTAGACACCATTTCAAACTCCCAGACTATGGCACTATGAGCAAGGAAAAGAACGGTGGTCTTGCTGACAACAAAACCTATTCCATCTCACACTTTTGGGTTAGCCACAGGTGTTTTTGCCCCTGTGTGGGGCTGACAGGAGTAGCAATCATGATGGTGGTGGGGGTGGCAAAAGTGCCTTCACTGGTGCAGAAAACCGACATCATGGAAGCAAACAAGACTGGGTTCCCTTGCTTGACTGTAAGGCATATAAAGTCTCTTGCTTTACTGTAAGTTGTGTAAAGTCCCTTGCTTTACTATAAGGTGTGTAAAGTGCCTTGCTTTACTGTAAGGTGTGTAAAGTCCCTTGCTTTACTGTAAGGTGTGTAAAGTCCCTTCCTTTACTGTAAGGTGTGTAAAGTCCTTTGATACACCAGGACTTGCTGTAAGGTGTACAAAGTCCCGTGCTTTACTGTAAGGTTTGTAAAAGTGCCTTGCTTTACTGTAACGTGTGTAAAGTCCCTTGCTTTACTGTAAAAGGTATGTAAAGTCCCTTGCTTTACTGTAAGGTGTGTAAAGTCCCTTGCTTTACTGTAAGGTGTGTAGAGTCCCTTGGTTTACTGTAAGGTGTGTAAAGTCCCTTGCTTTACTTATAAGGTGTGTAAAGTCCCTTGCTTTAGTGTCAGGTGTGTAAAGTCTCTTGCTTTACTGTAAGGTGTGTAAAGTCCCTTGCTTTACTGTCAGGTGTGTAAAGTCCCTTGCTTTACTTGTAAGGTGTGTAAAGTCCCTTGCTTTACTTATAAGGTGTGTAAAGTGCCTTGCTTTACTGTAAGGTGTGTAAAGTCCCATGTTTTACTGTGAGGTGTGTAAAGTCCTTTGATACACCAGGACTTGCTGTAAGGCGTACAAAGTCCCGTGCTTTACTGTAAGGTGTGTGTAAAGTCCCTTGCTTTACTGTAAGGTGTGTAGAATGCCTTGCTTTACTGTAAGGTGTGTAAAGTCTCTTGCTTTACTGTAAGGTGTGTAAAGTCCCTAGCTTTACTGTGTGTAAAGTGCCTTGCTTTACTGTAAGGTGTGTAAAGTCCCTTGCTTTACTGTAAGATGTGTAAAGTGCCTTGCTTTACTGTCAGGGTGTGTAAAGTCCCTTGTTTTACTGTAAGGTGTGTAGAGTCCCTTGCTTTACTTGTAAGGTGTGTAAAGTCCCTTGCTTTACTCTTAGATGTGTGAAGTCCTTTGATACACCAGGACTTGCTGTAAGGTTTGTAAAGTGCCTTGCTTTACTTTAAGGGTGTGTAAAGTCCCCTTGCTTTACTGTAAGGTGTGTAAAGTCCCTTGCTTTACTGTAAGGTGTGTAAAGTCCCCGGCTTTACTCTAGGGTGTGTAAAGTCCCTTGCTGTGGTCTGAAGGGCACAAGACCCGTGGACCAGCAGCACCTGAGCGGGGACAACACGTCGCTCACCATCCCCGTCTTCACCTGGGCCCTGTCAGGACAGTACACCTGCGTCGCTGTCAATGTGGAGGACACCGCCATGGCAACGGTTACCGTGCATACCCAGGGTAGGTGTTGGTGGTGGGGGGAGTGGTGCCTGTCTTTCTGCATGTTCGAGTGGTGCAGACCGTTAGCTCAGTCTTCTTACCCAGAGTTGGAGTATGGCTGCCTTAATGGCGGGCTGAAAACCAGTCAAACACACAAAACTCCACTCCCTTTTTTTTGGGTGGGTAAGTAGGATTATCCTTGCCTGTCTGTACAGGGAGTGTCCGCACGAGTATCGGCCTACAGACGCAGAAAGACAGAAGCAAAGGAAAAGTTAAAGTCCTTGGTTTGAGCATGTTCCTAAAACGGTTTTCATTATTTTTTTTTTTTTTTAAACAAAACAGGGGTCGTTAAAAGGAACTTCAGCGGAATTGACTCCCTAGTTCCTCAGAATTTTGTTGTCAAATTCAAATTGTTTGTTTTCTTGGTGGCTTTAGTTCTTTTTTTGTGTGTGTGCATCTTCCAGGGTTTTTTTTTCTGTTTCCCCCCCCCCCCCCCCCCCCCTGTATACAGTAATCGACACCTTTCAAAAAAAAATGTCTCTTCCCATTCCACTGCCCCACCCCCCCCCCCCACCCCCTCACCCACCCACCCCCTCCTCTTTTTTCATTGGTAATGAGCTGACTCTACGCTTATAGTGGATTTTTATTACTTATTAAGAAGAAAGATAACCTTTCCAACATGAATTTGGTGGTTCATATATTTTATTTTTTTTTGTGTGTGTGTGTCTTTCTGTGTGTTTAATGTTTAATTTCGAAATGTTTCAACCATGTTTTAGTAGCAAAAATCATAAGACTTATTTGAAAGGCTCACTTACATTTTTTTTCTTTTCAGTGAAGCCTCGAGTGCTGGAAATACAGGGTCAAACCAGCGTGGACATAGGCCAGTCTCTGTACCTGACCTGTCGTGTGGAAGGGAGGCCATCCCCGGAGGGTCACCTGGCAGCATCAAGGGGACACAATCCTGCCCAGCCTGGATGGACGAGTGATGTTCCCCAACCCAAACGCTCTCCTTGTCAAGCTGGTCACCCCACAGGATGGGAGTGAGGTGATCATTGGTATCATTTCCTAAGGAGTCGTCTCTGGTCATTGATGTTCTTCCTAATGAGTTCACCTGGAATAGCTGAGTTGGTAGAGTGCTGGACTCGTAATCTTGGTGATCCTGGGGTTGTGGGTCCGGATCTCTGACGGGCTGTTTTGAATACAGGAGATTTTTCCTGCGGAGTTCACATTGGTCCTGACTCCATTTCCAAAATAGTTCGAATGAGACTATAAAGTGAGGTTTCCTGTGTGAACGCACGCATGACATCTTGCACACATGTAAAATCCCATCACCGACTTTTGGAAGAGAAGGCCAGTTTGGCCATGGGTATGGATGACACGTTACACATAGCATGCACCCTGCGTGAGAAATTTGAAGAATGAAGGAAGGAAATTAGGTGAACAATGTTGACCAGATGACACGGGAAATGACTGAATGAAGCGCCGACAGGCAGCTCATCAGGTAGGCAGCTGGTTGCATACATGAGGGTGTGGGTTATCAGGGCCTAGTATCCTTTGGCAAGGCACATTATAAATGCTGAGTTTAATATTATGGTTGTCTTAGCCATTGATGTTGTTCCAGAAGGTATCTTTAGCCATTGATGTTGTTCCTAAAGGAATCATCTGTAGTCGTTGACATTGTTCCTGAAGAGTTCATCTTTAGTTATTGATGTTGATCCTAAAGAGTTCATCTTCCGTCATTGATGTTCCTAAAGAGTTCATCTTCCGTCATTGATGTTGTTCCCAAAGAGTTTATCTTCAGTTCTTGATGTTGGTCCGTGAGAGTTTTATCTTCAGTTCCTGATGTTGTTCCTAAAGGAATCACCTCTAGTAATTGATTCTGTAAGTTACTGAAGTAGTTCCCAGTAGAAATGCCTTTAGTCACTGAATGTCTCTGTGAAAGGAATCAGCTGAAGTGATTGATGCTGGCCTATGGAATTCATTTCTAGTCATTGATGTCAATCCCAGGGGAATCATGTTGTGACATTAATGAAATTCCCGAGCAGATAATTGTTTAGGCCTCAGTGTTGTTCCCCAAGGAACCATCTATAGCCATATCTGTCATTGTTTCCCCAAGGAATCACTTTAGTCACTATCAGTTCCTGGGAAATCATCTTTAGTCATGAATATTCCCTGGAAAAACAATCTTTTTGTCATTGATAACATCAGGGGAATCTTCTTCAGTTACCGATTAGTTCCTGAGGGAAGGTCATTTAGTTATGGAGATTTCCCAGAGAACCGTGTATAGTCCTTGAAGTTGGAAGAGTTCCTCTTGATAGGCGTGCCATTGTGAGCATTACTTATCCAGACTGACCTAACATATGTTAGTCTGCAGGTCATTTTATCGATTTTTTTATTTTATTTTATTCATATATATATATATAATCAAAGTTTTAACAGATGCCGCTCCCAACCCGGTTGAGCACTTTTTTAAAGTTATTGTTGGTTAGCAACACATTATATATATATATATATATATATATATATAATTTATTTGTGTCCATTTGCTGGCATGTTTTTAAACATTTTGGTTTCATCCTAGAGATTGCTCACATTAGTTTTTACAGCATGTTTACATCTGCGAGCCTTTCCCATGGTGTTCTCTGTGTGTGTGTGTGTGTGTGTGTGTGTGTGAGTGCGTGTGGTGTGTATGTGTACAGGTCAATACAGGTGTGTGGCCCGCAGTCCCATTGGTCACAGTGCTCGCAACGTCAGCATCCTCATCATTGGTGAGCTGTGACAGGGGCATTCACTCTTGCCTCATTGTCTGCCCAAGGAGGATAAGGGAAAGGGATGGGAGGATCCAGATAAGAAGTGAGAGTAGGGGAGGGGGGGAAGGGGGAGGAAGGGGACAGGGGAAAAAAAAACGAGAGGAGCAGTTTGAGTTGTCTCGCCTTGAATTTCATGTCTGGTGATGTCTTTAACCCCCAGAAGAAGAATCTGAACATGATGCAACATGCGTTCACATGATGGTGAT
>JADBJO010003757.1:57500-60000 GCA_016801955.1 Conus betulinus
TCCCTACCTTCTTCCCACAATAAAGATTGTTACCTGAGAAGCACTTTCATTGCAACAACAACACTGAAGCGGACCATTGCATCGTTTGCTACCTTCTCCCCACGATAAAGGTGCTTCTCAAGGACTTTATAGGTGTTGTGGATTTAAACAGATCACTGCTTTGTTTCACATGTAGTCCCCAAAAACAAAGACTTTCTCCAGAAGCGCTTCTCTCAGTAGGACACACGCTGAAACAGACTGCTGCATTGTTTTTCACCTACATCTCAAAACTAAAATTGTGTCGCAAGGTAGACTTTTTATTGCTTGAAACAAAGCGACTCAGAGTAGCTGCTTTGTTTCCTGAAACAAAGTGACTCAGAGTAGCTGCTTTGTTTCAGGAAACAAAGTGGCTCAGAGTAGCTGCTTTGTTGCCTGAAACAAAATGACTTAGAGTACTGCTTTGTTTCCTGAAACAAGGTGACTCAGAGTAGCTGCTTTGTTTCCTGAAACAAGGTGACTCAGAGTAGCTGCTTTGTTTCCTGAAAACAAAGTGACCCAGGGTGGCTGCTTAGTTTCCTGAAACAAAGTGGCTCAGAGTAGCTGCTTTGTTCCTGAAACAAAGTGACTCAGGGTAGCTGCTTTGTTTCCTGAAACAAAAGTGACTTAGAATACTGCTTTGTTTCCTGAACAAGGTGACTCAGAGTAGCTGCTTTGTTTCCTGAAACAAAATGACTCGGAGTAGCTGCTTTGTTTCCTATTGGTGAAAAACAAAGTGACTCAGAGTAGCTGCTTTGTTTCCTGAAACAAAGTGACTTAGAGTACTGCTTTGTTTCCTGAAACAAAGTGACTCAGGGTAGCTGCTTTGTTTCCTGAAACAAAATGACTCGGAGTAGCTGCTTTGTTTCCTATTGGTGAAACAAAGTGACTCAGAGTAGCTGCTTTGTTTCCTGAAACAAAGTGACTTAGAGTACTGCTTTGTTTCCTGAAACAAAGTGACTCAGAGTAGCTGCTTTGTTTCCTGCCTATAGTTTCCTGAACAAACATTGATGCCTGGGGAGGGTTTTTATTGCTGAAACAAAATGAAACAGACCTCCTCTTTTATTAACTTGTGACGACAAGTAGATTATTTATATATTTGTGGGGACAAATAGATTGTTTTATCAAGTAACCTCCCCCCTTCCCTCCCCCCCTTCCTCCCCCCCACCCGCTTCCCAATCCACCTTACGAGTGCCTGAGTGTTTTTGCGTGCACATGCGAGTGCCTGGTGGTTGTGTTGCTTGTGCCTGCAGGCTGTGTTGATGTGAGTGTGTGTGCGTGCGTGGATGCATGTGTCTGTGAACGTGGGTGTGTGGTCATGGGTGAGCATCATGCACAGGCGTGCACGTGTGTATGTGTGTGTGTGTGTGTGTGTGTGTGTGTGTGTGCATCTGTGTTGTTGGTTATGTAAAATACTTAGAGCCCTAATTTTTAGAGAATAGGCACTGTATAAATTAACATCATTAGTATATTAAGTACATTGTTCTATCTACTTGTCCTTAGGACAGCTAAAAGTTGTTTGGGAATTTCTGGCCCTGATGAGAACATCTTTCATCCCTACATCCTGGTTTTTTCCTTCCTGCAGCGTGGAAAACCGGGCAGCACAAAATCCCTCCTTTCCTTCCTGCAGCCCGGAAAATCGGTTCTCGCGGAAAGCGCTTTGAACTTCGCGCAAGTCGTGTCATCGGTACACATCATGACTGGGTTGCTCGCGCAGCAGTGTGTATGAATGGAATGGATGCCAGATGGCCCCTACAGCATGGGAAAGTGGTCGCCACTCTATTCTGGCCGGTTTGCTACTGCATACGTGGCAGTTCTCACTTTACACTTCTTCCTTTTTTTTTCTCTAAATCCAGGGATTGAAGTGAATACTCATATTATAAGAATCTAGGAACAAGAGGAAGTAATGGTTCATAGAGAAGTGGGAATGAAAGAGTTAAACCATTTTTTTCTCCTGATCAGATTTTTAAATATTTTTTTTCCTGATCAGATTATTCCGTCCTGAGCATAACCAGCTCGTCCCAGCTGACCCAGACGGTGATGCTGGAGACGCTGCGCCCCCAACACGGCCTACGCCGTGCGCGTGCGTGGTGCCAACGTGTGGAGAGGGGACACAATGTGGGGGGGTGTTTACCTCCCCTGTCTCTCTGCGTACGAACATGTCTGGTGAGTTGGCTGTGAGGGAAAAGTGGATTGAGTGAGGGACAGGATGAGGGAGGGTGGTGGTGAGTGAGAGGAGTGTAGGGTGTGTGGAGGGGAGAGGTGTTAAGAGAGGGTAGGAATGAGAGTGTGTTTGAAATTTTATGTGTGTGTGTGTGTGTTTGTGTGTGTGTGTGTGTGTGTGTGTTTACATGTTTTTATTGCTAGCTTATTTTTTTTTTTTTTTTTTTTTTGTAAATGCTTTCCCGTTGTTCTTCTTCGTTGTCAGATTATATCTGCATTCTGAGTGGGTTTTTTTTCTTTTTGTTACTGTCTTTCTTGCAAG
>JADBJO010003757.1:65000-75000 GCA_016801955.1 Conus betulinus
GTCTGTCCTGTTCCCAGGCAGTGTCTGTCCGGTCTGTCCTGTTCCCAGGCAGTGTCTGTCCAGTCTGTCCTGTTTCCCAGGCAGTGTCTGTCCGGTCTGTCGTGTTTCCAGGCAGTGTCTGTCTAGTCTGTCCTGTCCCAGGCAGTGTCTGTCCAGTCTGTCCTGTTCCCAGGCAGTGTCTGTCCAGTCTGTGTGATGCCAAGCAGGTCAGAAAACGTGCAGTCGCTTGGTGCTGTCAGTGGATAAAGAAACATGAACATGAATAGCTCAGTTGGTAGAGCACCAGACTCGTGATCCTGGGGGGATTGCAGGTTCGAATTTCGGTACAGGGGGATTTTCCCCTTGGAGTTAACATTGGTTGTGACTGCATTCCGCATACAGTCCTTCCACCCAGTACCGTGTGACAATGACGATGGTATTTGACTAACTGTTATCAGCCTGTCCCCCTACAAGAGCCGCAACTGCGAGCTGGCTGCATACGTGGTGCAGTATCGACTGTCAGGGAGCCCCGGGTGGAAAGAGTTAATGACGCCTGACAATCGCACCCTGAGCGTGTCCATCTTGTGAGTTTGTGAAGATTTTGAATTTGTGGGTGCATGAGAGTGGGAAATGCGAGTGGTGTGTGTGAGAGGGTGTATCCCATGAACATGTTTCTAGTTTATACTGCTGTGTGCTTGTGATTTTGCTCTTGTTTTCAATGTTCCTACACAGTTGATGTACAGCACACAGCTGTACATAGTGTGAAATTGGCCAATTGACAAAAAATTTCAGCTGTCTAGTCTCTGATTCATTTTCTGTCTATATAAACTATTACTTTATCAACATTGATGTATGTAATGAAGATGAAGTTTATTTCAAATGGAAAGAAACTGTATCAGAAGTTATTTGCTTAAACTTTTATCTTGCCCAAGTTCACATATTAAGCAAAATTATGTGCAATGCGTGAAGTGTGAAGGAACATAGATTACATGTGTGTGTGTGTGTGTGTGTGTGTGTGTGTGTGTGTGTGTGTGTGTGTGTGACCTACACTCAAGTATGCATAGGGGCAATCAAGTTATTTCATTCGTTCATTCTTTCATTTGTTCACTGGACAGTAGAATTGAGCGAAAGAAGACAAAAGTTTTTTCTGGACTGTTCAGAGGCGTGTCGGCGTGGTCGTGGTACAGTGTGCGAGTGGCGGCAGAAACCAGACAGGTGTGTCTCCAGGAAGGGGACCGTTCACCGCTGTCGTGGAGATTCGCACCTTGCAGACAGGTGGGTCGCCAGTCTTCTAGGAGACGGTCTCTCTGCCGCTGTATGATTGTTTGTGTGAGGAGGCCCTGAATATATAGTTTGTTTTGCTCTCTGTCTATCCTTTATCGTCCATGTTCTAAAG
This sequence comes from Conus betulinus, assembly GCA_016801955.1. Classification (NCBI taxonomy): domain Eukaryota; kingdom Metazoa; phylum Mollusca; class Gastropoda; order Neogastropoda; family Conidae; genus Conus; species Conus betulinus. The sequence continues at coordinate 66,376 of JADBJO010003757.1, forward strand.
ATGATGTCTGTTTCTTTGCTTAGCTCCCATCTCTCTCTCTCTCTCTCTCTCGTTTTCGTTTCGTTTCGTTTCGTTTCGTTTCTCTGTCTCTTTGTCTCTGTCTCTCCCTCCCTCCCTCCCTCTGCCTCTCTCTCTCTCTCCTTTTCTCTCTCTCTCTCCTTTTCTCTCTCTCTCTCAACCTCCATCCCTTTCCTTGCACCTGTACACATCTGTTGTCTTTTGTTGTTGCCTGTCCACCCATTGAACATTTGTTTGTGATGAAAAAAGAGTGTCACATCAGTGTCTCACAGAGCAAAGGAAATGAACAAAGTATGAGACAAAAAGCCATTTTTTTTTTTCCAACCCTAAGGTCTTCTGTCAGTGGTCAAACAAAAGGGAAAGACCAAAAGAAAGAAGGTCATCGATTAAAAAAAAAAGCATTTTCCCCCCACCGCTCAAGGCATCAAGATGAAGCAGAGTCTGCTTCTGTTGGACTCGTACATCATTTTGTTCAGTCCCTGTCTTGGCTGTCAGAGACCTTGAGATCGAAACATGCTTTATACTTCATGTGTTCTTTCAGAAAGAGAGAAGGGGGTTAGTTACCGCCAGGGACCTAGACAAACAAGGTACAGGACAAGACACATATTGCATTTTGACCTCTTGGGTCTTGTTCAGGCAAAAAAACAGTAACAAAAAACAGAGAACGAGAAATCACTTATCTGGTCATGTTGGAGCAAACCGATAAAATGACCGCCGGACGGAAATGAGGGAATCATGGGAGAGGAAGTAGTGTGGGGGGGGGGTCTGTTCAAAAAACCATCTGTTTTCTGTTTGCGCCACCTCCTGAATACAGTCACTCACCTTTTGACCAGATTGTCGTCACTGTGATGGTGCTAGTAATTGGTAAACCTGTAAGGTAAACCAATAGTCTGGTCACAGAAGTTGGTGATTTAAAGCGCTGCTAACGTAGTGGCCCACTTTCATCTCGCCAACATCTGCTGAAAGTCAGCTTCAGTCAAATACACAGTACCAGTGGCTAGTATCTTTGTCAGTATTTCATCATATGAAAGTGATATTTACCAGCAAACATGAACCCTGAGAAAAAAAAACATTTTTGGTTCATTTAGGTGTTTCGTTTCTGGTTTATTTGGGGTTTTGAGTTTATTTCCGCTGTTTCTTCATGCTTAATGGATTTATTCCCACACTGCTCATCGGTTACTCCCAACAAACAGCAACACCCAAACTGGCACATCACAGCTTCAACACCAGCAGTTCATGGACATGGGGCAGCCCAGGTGGCAACCCACTACAGGAGACAGTTCACAGCTGTGTCATGACTTAACATCATGTACAGGACACAGTTGACTGATGACAGTAACTGTCGAGTCATGGCGCCAGCACCAACTCAACACCAGAATGGATGTAGGAAGGGAGCTAACTGTTGTCATGGACAAAAAAGAGCAGGGATGAAGGCGGTAGAGTTCCAGACTAATGATTTTCATTGAAGTGATGACCGTGATGCTGAGGAGTTCCATGTTGATCTGAGACTGCGTGACAGAGGTGGGTTCTTTGCGTCTTTGTAAAAGATATCCAGGCTGTATCTGGGCCTAAAAAAAAAATCAGTCAGGGAATATAACCACTGTCAGAGGACCATTCCAAAACTTGTGTGTTGTTCCAGATTTTCTGTTTAAAATTAGGCCACAGTGCACTCACTTGGTCTTGATTCGAGTCAGCCAGGGGAGAACACTTCCACATAGATTGATAATGGTTTCCATAGGGTTCAGTCTCCGCAGTCTTCAAGTCATAGGACATGAGACTCTCCTCTATCCCATGAAGTCTGAATATCTTCTCTGGAGGAACAGGAGGCAGTGTTCATGTCTTGTCTGTCGACAGCGCGGCGGGCCCGGTGCGTCAGCTGTCTTTCAACGTGTCGACCACGTGGATATCCCTGTCCTGGGCCCCCCCTGAGGAGGTGAATGGGGTGCTGAAGGGGTATCGGGTGGACTACCATCCTGTGCCTTTCTCAGGTCAGTCTTGTGGGAAAGAAGTGGATGTTGTGTTCCACCCAGTGTTGAACTGCTGGAGGTGGTTGCGGTTGTGTGTTCAGTTTGGTATCGTCATCCTTTCTTGGAAGGAAATCTAGCGTTATTCAAGGAATAATTGTAGCTTGAATTTGAAGTGTCATGAAGGCTTGTGAATGGGTGCCTCTGTGTGTGTGTGTGTGTGTGTGTGTGTGTACGTGTGTGTGTGTGTACGTGTGTGTGTGTGTGTGTGTGTGTGTGTGTGTGTGTGTGTGTGTTGTGTGTGCATGTGTGTGTGTGTGTTGTGTGCCTTTATGTATGTGTGTGTCAGTATATGCATGCCCTTATTAAACACACAGGCATACTTTCATGTATTGTGTGTTTGTTTGTGTGCACATTTGCCTGAAGTTATATGCCTGTGTGTATATTCACATATCTGATTGTGTTTGTGCATATGAGTGGATGCATTCGTCTGTGTGTGTGCATGTGTGTGTGTGTGCATGTGTGTGTGTGTGTGTGTGTGTGTGTGTGTGTGTGTTTTTCCTCTTCAACAATGTGTCGGTCAGCTTCCTTCAACTGTGGTAGGCAGTCTGATTTACAAGGAATCGTATCGGCCATGGTGACATAGAAATGGGACGTCTAGGGATGGGTCTTGTTCTGGGAACACTCAGTTTCTAAACCGTCCTTCATGTGTTCACTTCATCAGCCCTGGAGCACAAAGTGTTGGTGATGAACGTCACCCACGTCAAACTGACCGGCCTCCTGTCGACCGTGGTGTACAACATCTCCATCAGCGCCCTGAACGCCGCAGGCAAAGGCAACACCACCTTCGTCAAACTGCGCACTGGTACGTCAGTGGTGATTTTGAAAAAAAATTCTAGCTCAGAAACTACAAAAGATATAAAAATGAAAATATATATTTTTTTTGAAGGAAATTGAATGGAGATTTTGAATCTGGGCTTCTTTTGTTTTAATTTTGATCATAAAAAAATATTTAGGCATTTAGATTTGGATAGATTTTTTTTTGCACGATCAAAAAAACATATGTATTTACCACTACAGCTTCACATCAAAAAAAAAGAACACAGAGCAAAAAAGTTGAAAATAAAGTTGATATTGTCACACTACACCTGTAAATGAAAGTAGAACAGTCTAGAAGTCTATCAAGACGCTCACACCTCATGCAGACAGGTCAGTCCAGACCACGCCCCCCCCCCCCCCCCCACCACGCCCCCTTGCTGGACTTCAACCCTCTCTTTCACTCCTCCTCTTCCCCTACCGTTCCTGCTGCCCGTGTCACGCTGCGAGCAGGCCGCGCTCCCCTCTCGCGCTGACTAACACGTCGCTGGCCACTCGCACACAGTGCAGAGTACACACTAGGCTGGCTCGTTCGACGCTGGTAACCAGTCAGCTGAACACACTCTTGCGATCGCACAGCACGACTCAATAACTGACGAATATGGTCGGCAATTCCATCACTATCATCATCTCACCTTCATGCTCGAGTGAGTCGTTGAATAAAAGATTATTATCTTTGTCAAAAAAGATTAGCAGAGCTTGCTCAGCTGTGTAAGTACGCTGATTTGGTCGCTACACTCGTCGAAGGTTGCGCCGCCATCTTTGCAAGCGAGACAAAGCGCTGGCTGGTCATCCAGTCAGTGATGAGGAAAAATGGTCTTTCCCCTCACGTGTGGTCATTTGTATCATCATTTTAATACTGCAGACATATAAGGCTTACTACGCACACTCTATTTCAGTCCTTTGATAGGAATAGTAACGAATGAAAATTCAAGAAAAATGCATGACGTCATCTGACAATGGTATTGACTCTGACTGTTGATATTGCACTCTGGCGCAGTGCTTGCATTTGGAATGCTGTGCCTAAAATGTCGAAGGCTTCATCCCACAAATCGCGTTGTTGGCAGCTGTCTTAATCCCATAGCCGGTCACAGGCTGTAGGGGCCCCACTGGTGACTGTCTGATTACCTCCCTTCATCTGGTCCCGTCCTTGGCTGTCCTTAGGGTGCTGAAGATGGGCAGGTCTGTGCGTTCCCTGAAGTTACCTCCCATCTTTTTTTTCTTCTGTTATGTAAACAATACTCATGAGTACAGTGCCCAGTTATTTGGGACAGAAACCAGCATGATGAAAAACAGCATGTGGAAAGGTGCGTGTTGGTGAGTACACTTTAACTCGGTAAGGACACACCATAGTTTCACCGTGTGTTTTAAACATACAGCCGACATATACAAATGATTAAGTATATAAGGTATACATGAAAGTTTAACTTTGTTTGCTTTTACAATATTTAAACAGATTTTACTTGAATGCTACTTCTAATTATTGTCATTTCTTTTTTTTTAAGAAAAATAAGTTACTAAAATCTAAAACGGGAATAGTGTGAAAATACATGTGCACTTATCTTAGAATGTTTGCACTGTCCATCCACGAATCACATTAACATGTTCAGCGTCAGAACCTTCCATCTCTCACAAGCTCGGTCTTTTCCCAAAATGAGAACAGCCCTTTGTTCCACCGTCTTGTTTGGGGAGAGGAGCAAACTCTGACCTGTCACAGCCCTTCATCAGAGAGAAAAGAGCGCTGATCGTGGGCCACAGGAATGAACTGCATGTAGTGACATGCTGAAGCCGCTGGTCTGTTTACCTCCCGTGGAATGTGCTGAAAACGAAAATCCACGTGTTGCCAAAGTTATAACTTGGGTACACATCTTATGTGTGTGGGTGGAGTGTTTAGGTTAAAACTTTGGTGGCACAAATCCGCTTAATGAACAGAACAAGACCGGTAAGTATGTGTGTGCTTGCATGTAAGTGTGTGTGTGTATGTGTGTTAGCACATGCATGTGCGTGTGTTTTCATTTTTACAAAGACATGATAAAGTGGTCAGTCTGATGACAAAAATAGTTATGTTCTTTTGTTTGGGTGTTTTTTTTTTTGTGGGGTGGGGGTGGGGAGGTGTTGGGTTTTTTTTTTTTTTTTTTTTTTTTAGTTTTTTTTTTTTTTGTTTTTTTTTTATCAAAAACACAGTACGAGTCCTGCATTGAAATATTTTGGTGTCCAGCTGATTTTGGGGGGTTGTCTTTCATCAACAAAAGAGAGCCAAATGAATATTGATGATTTTCAGAGTATTAGCCTGTGTTGATGTAATCCATCATAGGAGATTGATGATTTTTCAGAGTATTAGCCTGCGTTGATGTAATCCATCATAGGAGATGCTTCAATGATTACCAATGGTTCGTCAGCTGTGGACAGGCTGCTTTGAAAAGCAAGCTCTTTTAAACAAAGATGGCTTTGTGAAGCGGATGACACTAAGAATTCAAATCAAAGCCCATGTTTTACATTATTCTTGTTAAGAGATGTTCTAGGACAGGAAACCCTAAAGAGATTGTAGGGCTTCTGGTGCCGATTTAATCTGTAACACCTCTAGATCAGCCTTTCTCCATAGCGTTCCCGTCAGGAACCGGTTTGCAGTGCAAGGGAGATAACTGTTACAACGGATAGTCTGACAGCGATTACCTCCCGTTGCTTTTCCTTCGTGCATTATTCCCCCTTACGCAACCGCCCCGTTTTCTGCGCGAGATCCGTGAAGTGATTTTCACCGAGGAACAGAAGGCGGAAAACTTAACACAAAAGACAGTGAAAAACAACAACAACACAACAAAAAACCCAAAACATTGCATGATTATTAAATATCCTTGATGATTTCCTGTCACTTGAAGGTTTAGTTTCCTGTCACATGGTTCTTTGTTGAAGGCACAAGACAAGCTGAATTCCTATGTGTGTTCCACCTGCTGCTTTCACAGTTTCTCTCTCTTCCCTTGAAGAGGGCAGTGGTGGTGGTGTTTGCAGTTTCTTGTTAAGAGGTACAAATTTTCCTCCTTGCAGCATTATTGGTTTACAGTTTGAACAATAGTGTCATCTCTTAGTGAAGACTGCTCTCTTTATCAAATTTATTGGAGACTTGGTTTCTCCTTCATTATTTTTTTTTTCTCTCTCTGCCTAGCCTAGAGACTACATTTACCTCTCAAGAAAGATTACCTCCCTTTTAAGCTTTTTTTTTTTCCTGAAACTTTTTTTTTTTTTCATTTTGCACTAGATTGACCACAGAGAGAGAGAGAGAGAGAGAGCAAAAAAAAAAAAAAAAAAAAAAAAAAAAAAGGTCTCCCACCTGGTAGGGATTTTGTTTGTTTTCTGAAACAGTTTTTTTGTCATACTTATCAGTCCTGGGAAACAAATGCCAAGTATCACCAGATTTACCCACCCATAAAAAGCATGTTCCTTTATAAGGATCCAATCCTGAAGGATTTCCAGAGATTGCTGTTGACAGGTTCCATTGTCAGTTTTGGCATTTTGTTTTTCATGGTGATGTCATCAACCAGACTAAATAAACTTTAATAAATCAGCAGTTTTTTGAAGTGTGGATGATCTGGAGATAGATGCTTGCCCCGACCAGTCACTGCACATGGCATTGTTATGGGGAAAGATTGACAGCTAAATGAAGAACTGTACCTTGAATATTAACTCCTCTTTTGACAAGATATTACGAATTCATAGCCTCTCAGATCGTTAGATGCTCACTGCTGAGTGTGCTGGTGCACATCTGAAGGAAGAAGAAAAAGGTAGAAAGAGCAATGCACTCGAGCACTAAGAATGATAACAAACTTACTCAAGGTTATAACATTTGGTCATTAGATCCTCAAAAATTTGTTAGTGAGTGGCCAAAAAAAAAAATGTTTCGGAAAGAAATGTATCAGGATAGGAAGAAAAAAAAAGGTACTGGCAAGGGCTGTTGTAGATGGATCCCATCCCCATTATTTTTATTTGTCGACACAGGATTAGTCAGAGATTTGTTCAGGACATATATATTCTGAAGAGGATTTGAATCCATGTCCATACCACATCTATCCAAGGAAGTCACTGTGACTTCGTCAGTGAAGAAAATTGAAAAAAGGGGCACCAAAAAAAAAAAATCCTCTTTTGGTTTAAGTCCTTTACTGATGATTGTCGGGCTGAACCAGTCATGGGCGCAGATTATTGTGGCCTGAAAACCCTCACTGTTCACCCAGCAGCAAATGGGTGCTTGACTCAGATCAGGGAAGGCTAAAGCAGCAGAAAGGGGAGGGATGGGCTCCACCTTCCAATTGTGCCATGCCCCAGACACAGTGAACCTCCCCAGCAGTCATTATGGTGTGGGGCTTTTACTCTTAACCTTGACCTTTACTTTGAAAAAAATAAACTAACCTTAACCTTCACTTTGAAAAAAAAAACAAACTAACCTTCGCTTTCAAAAAATGAACTTAACCTTCACTTTCAAAAAATAAACCTAACCGTAACCTTCACTTTGAAAAACAAACTTAACCTTAATCTTCACTTCAAAAAATGAACTTAACCTTCACTTTCAAAAATAAACTTAACCTTAACCTTCATTTTTCAGAAAAAATAAACTTAACCTTAACCTTCACTGTCAACATAAATGAGCTTAATCTTAACCTTCACTTTAAAAAAAAAAATAACCGTAACCTTCACTTTCGAAAAATAAACTTAACTTTAACCTTCAGTTTCAAAACATAAACTTAACCTTCCCTTTCAGAAAATAAACTTAACCATAACCTTCAGTTTCAAAAAATAAACTTAATCTTCACTTTCAAAAAATAAACTTTAAACTTAACTGTCACTTTGAAAAAGTAAACTTAACCCTCACTTTCAAAGAAATAAACTTAAAACTTCACTTAAAAAAAAAATTAACTTAACCTTAACCTTCACTTTCAAAAAAATAACGACCTTAACCTTCACTTTGGGGGGAAAAAAAATCATCATTTTAACTTTAAGTTTAACCCTAGAACAATCAAGAAATCAGCGGTCGCTCACCTGTCATTCTGCTGCCTCTGTCTGCAGCGCCCGACCCTCCCCACCCTCCCCACCCTCCCCCACCCACAACTCCACCCAGCCCAGAGGAAGACCAGACGTCGCACTACGAGCCAGTGGAAGAGATGACCACCGCCGTCAATCAGACCTCCGGTGCCTCTCACAAGTTGCCGGCCATCGTGGCCGGATCCCTCACGGGGGTGGCCATCTTGGTCATCATCTTCGTCGTGCTGCTTTGTCGCTGCTACAGGGCTCGGCGGCAGTCCCGCGCCAAATACTGTGAGTCGGGAGGGAAGCGAGATGTCTTCTGTTACGATTGACTAGGCATGGAATTTATGTATTTTGAGGGTGGTGGGGGGGAAGGGAAAGCGTCCATTTGGCGCCTGATTTGAGGAGATAAATGGTCGCTCGTTCTTAGTTTTCATTGTCCTGAACGTTGTTCATCTTGCCTGACGAAGACCAAAGAGGTCGAAACGTGTTGTGTGTTTGTCCTGTAATTTGTTTGTCCATTTTGTGTGGTGGAATAGTCATTTTTTCTTTGAAAGTTTGTTTCAATTTTCCAGCTGCCATCACCTGTTTGAAACTCAACGCGTTATGAATGGTGAATGGTGAATTTGAATTCCCACCGTCCTGACAAGTATTTCATAAGCAACAGTATTGTGGGCTGTTTGTTGTTTCTGCGGCATCTGTAAATTGTTTGATGCATAGCAAATATCTACCCTGTGTTATTATTTTGATGGGACTG
>JADBJO010003757.1:80000-127500 GCA_016801955.1 Conus betulinus
TGTTTTCTGTGCCGTGGTTTACATCAGTGGGCTTGTTGCATGTACTTTCTATTGCTTTTTAAGTTTTTTTTTTTTTTTTTTTTAACAGTAAATCCGCCAATTCGCCTCTTTGTTTTCAGTGAAGACTATGTGGTTTTATGTGGATAAGGATTCTTCCGGTTTTTTGATTGTTTGTTTCCTTCGTTTGTTGGTTTGTTGATATGGTTTGATTTGGGGATAAGCGATTGATTTTATTGTTTGGTTGGTTGGTTTGGTTTGATTTGGGGATAAGTGATTGATTTTATTGTTTGGTTGGTTGGTTTGGTTTGATTTGGGGATAACCGATTGATTTTATTGTTTTTGGTTGGTTGGTTTGGTTTGATTGGGGGATGATGACCGATTGATTTTTAAGGTTTAAGAATATGGACAGTATACATCAGGAGGAGATTGTTGTTTGACATTTGTGTAATACCCAAACCCCTTCTTTGGCTAGAACGTAATTGATTTTGGATGAAGGTAAAATTGATAACTTTGTCTAACGTTACAGTGCAAGAGAGAAACTTGTCACCTTTAAACCTGCTTTCACCATTCACAAACGAGTAAAAAAAAAAAAAAAAGTCACAAGTGCTTCCCTTTCACTGTCAGTTGATTGTAGGTGAGAACAAGGTGGTTTAAGTGGGTTTTTTTTTTAATGAAATGTGTATGCAGTTTAACGCACATTTTCAAAGTTTCTGCAGAAAACAGTGTGAAATTAATGTGCAAGGCAGACCTAAATATATTGACATCAGTACCAAAAGAGTTAAACCTAAATGTGTGAATATACACATGAAGGAGGTGCTGACAGCACCAGTGCGTCTACTCATGCGTTTACCTGGGAAGTACAGAATTTGACTCTGTCAGTGGTGAACTGATACGATAGAGCTAATTGCTTCCATGATTAAGAAGGATGGAGAGAATTTGAAAGACGCTAGACGTAAAGAAGGGTGAAAGATCTGAACTGGCGCACTTTATACCTGAGAAAGGGCTTGGAAAACTTCAGTTCAAAGCCATATGTGTCAGGGTCATGCTCCCCTAAGGGAGTTCACTCTTATGGTTGAGGGAGACAACTCCGATTGGCCAATATCTTTAATTCTGTCTTATTTTTTTGGACTGTTGTGTACCCAGATTAGATTAGGTCAGATAACATGAGGCATTCAGCGTGTGTGTCGATATGTGCATGAAATATGTCTGTGTGTGTGTGTTCAGTTTAAAAGAAAAATAACCTCTTGTTCTATGTATTGTGTAATGACTTTACAATCAGTGATATGTTTTTTTTTATTCTGAATCTTCATTTGAGTCGTATCTATTTCCTACAAATATGTGTTTACCTGTACACAAAACTGATCTCGGTGTCTTCAGTCAAAATGTCATTCATCATCAACTGTTATGCAAGTACTGATTACAGTTCGTAATTGTTGTTGCTTTGTGGTGTTGTACTGTGGTCACTTCGTTCCTCTGTACTAATTCTAGAAACGTATCTACCATCACTTTTAATATGCATGCTATGATTGTGCTAATTCTCTGACTGTTTATAACATTGATTGAAATGCAGAATCTGTCAAAAGGATTTTTTTTTTCTGAACATCATCTTTTTTTTAAACTTGCATATGTGTGTGCATCATGTTTTTGTGTCATTTTATTCTTTCTTACTATTTTCTTTCTTTCTTTCTTTTGTTCCATTTTGATCCATAGTGATTTTCATTTTAGTGCCCCCCCCCCCCCCCCCCCCCGGCTTTCCCCTTCCTTTCCCTTCCATTAATTTCATTTTATTACTTCGTCAGTTATTTCTGTGCTTAAATACCATAATGCAGATGTGTTAAAACTTACACTTTTTTCGTCTTTGATATTAGTTTTACTTCTTTTCTTTTTTTCCTGTTCTTTTTCCATCTGATTTCTTTCATCTTTCTCTCTCGTCTTCTCTTCAGAATTGAGTCTTTTTTTTCTGTGTGCCTGTTTGTCTTACCCTTTGTGTTGTTGTATGTATTTTTTTTTTTTTTTTTTTTTTGGTCTTACCCTTTGTGTTCGTGTATGTTTGATTTTTCTTAAAGTGAAGATGAATACATTGATGAAGACTGACAGGATGATGATGATGATGGTGATGATGATGATGATGATGATGGTGTGTGTGTGATAACAGTGATACAAAGCGGACGTCTTCAGGGCTTTGGATCTGGATCTCTGTACAGGTCAGTACATGCACTGTTCAAGCTGTGTGCTGCGTTGTGATGTGTCGTACAATGGACAGCGCAGGCATGCTTTCGTACAGCTGTGGTTGAGTCCTAAGGTCGTAAAGTGCTGTGCCGACAAAGACAGAAGACCGGGTCCCTAGGTCAGGAATTGTCTGCTGAACTGGAGGCCGTCTCAGCACGTCAGGTTTTGGGCTGTGTTCGTACCTTTGGTGTTCACGGACGTCTAGGTCGCTTCGACAATGTGTTTAAAGGGAGCAGTTGGTAATGGGTTTTCATGATATTTTGATTTTTCCGTGATCCACCTCATGGACTGCAAATTAGTAAATACGCTTGTTTGAACTTCCGTGTGTGTATGCATTTGTAGACAGTTTAGCAGCTAGCAAGTCATTGCTGAGAGCCTCACCTTGAAGGTCCAGGGGAAAGTCCAGTGAGCTGTTTTTTTCCTTCCTCTTCTTTGCCCTCGCTGTGGCAATGCTCCTGTTTCACCTGTCCTGGCCTCTGCATCACAGACACACTCCGGATCAGACACACTCCCGGATCATCTTGTCGCGGCCTTAGCATGGGCAGCGGTCAGGGAGCAGTCAGTATCAGATGGTTTTGAGGCAACCCGCCAGAGGAGGCTCTGCACTGGTGCTGAGTGGCTGATGCCTTTTGTGAAAAGAACACAACAGAGCGCTGTGTACGACGCTTTGTGTGCTCAGTTACGATCATTGCTTAATCGGGGGAGCCAGCATGGATGAGCATCCATGTCTGTCTATCCACCGACTGTCTCCGTGAACTAGTGGACGCCATAAACATTATATGGATGTGTGCTGTTCTGTGTTGAGTAGAATGGAGAGGCGGAGAGTAAAACATACTGTGGTTTTAAACATATGTCAGCCTCCAAGATTGTTCCTTTGTACAATGACTGAATTATCCATATTGACATACTGTGGCTCTAACATAATTATGTCAGCCCACAAGATTGCTCCTTTGTGCAATGACAGAATTATCCATATTGACTCCGTGGCAAATACTTCCTTTGGTTCAACTTTTGAACTTTCAAAAGTCTTTCAACTTGACATTAGGTGGAGTAACGTTGTTTGCTTCAATATCATTTGTTAAACAGTCATGACAATTTCTTCAAAGGGACGCCAAGTAGAAGGGAATTTCGTCAGTTTCCCAGACCGGGAATAAGGAAGTCAGTCAGTAATTCCATGTATCAAACCAGTTTAAGTGAAAACATGCACACAAAATCGTAGTTTGAAAGTAGCAGAATTAATGGGAACGGTGGCGATGACGTCATTACCACAGTGCTAACGGTGCCATTATAAACTTGAGGCATACCCTCAGGGACATGCTTTCTCACACACAGCACGCTCGCTGCGTGTCAACACATTCAAAATGGAAACTTTCCCCGAAGTTGGAGTATGGCTGCCTTAATGGCGGGATAAAAAAAAAAAAAAAAAAAACGGTCACACACACAAAACTCCAGCCTCTTTGTTGGGTAAATGGGATTATTCCTTGCCTGTCTGTACAGGGAGTGTCGGCAGGCGTGTCAGCCTGCATATACAGACAAAAAAAAAAAAAGGAAAAAAAAATTGGATCTCAGCACTTTTCTGTGAAACCGTGAATTTGAGTTTACAGATGAAGAGCTGCTACGAGCTTCAGGGGGGTAGCCCCACTCTTGCTGTGCATGCCAAGAAAACTTTCAAGAGAGAGAGTGTGTGTCTTACTCCATTAGTATGTTTGTGGGAATCTTGTGTGTCCCAATTTCTATGACCATGTCTGTACCATATTCAGGAGACTTTTATAGTTACAAACCTGAAAGAAGCCTTTTTCTAAACTGCCATTTTGCTTTGATATCCAAATGCTTTGCACTATCAGGTGCTGTTGGCCAAGACTTGCGAGCCGTGACTGTCGTATTCTGCGTGGATCTGCTCTGAGGCACATTCAAAATAGTCAACACGGGGGAACTCTTGAAGTTAAAGATTTAACGCATTGAAATTAATTTTCTTTTGACTGACAGAGCTTAAGAGGGGAAAAATGAATGAGATTTGATTTTCTGTGCACATTGATTGTTTCTACACCAATTTGTGTTTGTCTTTTGACATGGCTGTGTGTTAAACAACTTGTCAAAGTGGCTTTTTAAACCAATGATGAAATCAGTATGGCTTCCTGTTAGACAACTTGTCAAAGTGACTTTTTAAACCGATAATTAAATCAAGAGTGCCTCGTGAAGATGGATCATCATTTTTTTATTTTCTGCACCATTTACAAAGACGATCAACAGTGTCTAGCCTAAAGACGTTTCAGTGTTGAGCTGCAAACGTTACACTTCAACGGGGTTTTAAAACAAAACTTACAGAAACTAGCAAGGCAAAGGGATAACCGACCACATCTTGCGTAGCGCTCGTTTCAGACAAATGGACAACGACAACGACATCATCATCACCAGCCCACAACAGTCATCCTCGCAGGAGCCTTCCGATTCATCGTCATCCGTCCTTTCACCTTCACAGCCGCCATCATCAGTGCAACAGCAACCACAGCAGCAGCAGCAGCAGCAGCAGCACAGTAAAAACAGAACACCCCAGCAACTGGCAGATTCCTCTTGGCTGAGTCAGCAGGCCCAGAAACTGGACGCTGGTGTAGAGGTAAATGACGATGATGATGATGATGATGATAGTTGTCATCATGATTATCAGATGAGTAATGCCTTCATCGTCATGAGTATGAGTTGATAATGTGATGGATATATTAAAATTTGTCAGTTGATTATGGCTGTGATAAATTTCTTTCAAAATTTCGTTTGAGGCTTTGCGTTTCTGTTTGTGCATAGTTCCATGTGTAACATGCTTGCAGCCATAATGTAGCCTTTGTTGTCGGCTCTGCCGTAAACAGCATGATGGGATTTGAATGGGATGTGGCCTGCCAGACGGGGAACTGAGATCTGTTGGAAATTAATTCTAGCAAAGGTTGTTGTTGTTGTTATTGTTGTTGTTCTTCTTCTTCTCTGTAGGGAATCAATTCTAGCAAAGGTTCTTCTTCATCTTCTTCTTCTTCTTGCTGGTGGGCTAATGTTGTTTAACAGCTATCATCATCATATGGTTTATATTTTAATTTTCTTTTCCTAATAGTCATAATCCCTATTACAGTAACGGCTGTCTTTTAGTGTTGGTTTTTTGTGTGTGTGTGTGTGTGTGTTTTTCAAGAAAGATATAATGGAACGATGAAAATGCATGTAAGGAAAAGGGAGAGGCAAGGGGAGAGAAAAAGGCTCCAAACAAATGACCTTTCATCAGTTGATTTATAATAGATTCTGAGAAAAAAAGAAAGAAATATTTATCTGCTTGCCGTGGTGGAAAATGTCCATGACCACACAACAGTGGTGTGAACAAAGTACCCCAATGGTCAGTCACCCGTGTGTCCGCAGAGCCCACCTGTCTATCTACTGTGTGGGGAGGCGCCGGCGACCCCGCCCCTACCGTTCTCATCCTGCCTCCCCCTGCTGAGCGAGACGTCTTCTTCGTGCAGGGTGAGTGGGGGGGGGGGGGGGGGGGGGGGGGCTGCGTGAAGAGAGGTGTGCATGGGAATACGTGACGGTGAAGGTCGACAGGGGTCAGGGCTGGGGGTGAAGAGTGTTTTTTTTTTTTTTTTTTTCATTTGGAAAAGGGAGGAAACCCTGGGTGTGTAATGACAGGAAAGCTTGGGCGCTTACTCGTTTACATGTGCGAAACTGCACACATGTGCACCCCCACCAACTTGGTCGTGTATATGTGCAAGATTGTGGCGCGCGTGCGCCCACGCCAGTGCACATGCGCGCGCGCGCACACACACACACACACACACACAAGCACACACATATACATACACATACACACACACATACACATACATACGCATATACACATGCCGGAATAGCTCAGCTGGTAGCGCGCCGGACTCGTAATCTTGGTGATCCTGGGGTTGCAGGTTTGAACCTCCGCCAGGGTGTTTCGCTACAGGGGAATTCTTCCCTCGGAGTTAACATTGGTTCTGACTCCATTTCCCATACAGTCCTTCGAATGAGACTATAAACCAAGGTTCCGTGTGTGAACGCTCGCATAACATCTTGCACACATGTAAAATCCCATCACCAACTTGAGGAAGAGAAGGCCAGTTTGGCCGTTGGTATGGATGACATGTTACACATAGCATGCACCCTGCGTGAGAAATGGAAAGAATGAAGAAAGTAAGGAAAATGAGTGATCGATATTGAATGATACTGACTGGATGACACGGGAAACGACTGAATGAAGCACCAGCTGGCAGCTCTTCAGTCGGCACTACCCAGGTAGGCAGCCTGTTGTGTAAACGAGTGTTGATTGTAAAGCGCTCAGAGCTTGGTCTCTAGCCGAGAATAGGCGCTGTATAAATATTAATTATTATTATTATTATACATACACACACACCTACTCACATAGACACACACACACACACACACACACACACACATGCGTGCACACACACACATGTACATGCTCACAAAAATCACCCAGGCACGCGGTTTTTCTCCCTCCCATTCTCTCACAGTCTGTCGTATTGTCTTGCCACATCAGTGTAGTTGAATTGCAAGAGTGATTGGCCTTTGCCACGAATCTCAAAGAAAAGTTCATTTTGCTGTGACATCCCCCCTCCCTGAAGCTCGTAGCAGCTCTTCATCTGTACTTTCACATCAAGTCAGTTAAAGGACTTCCATTTTCAGAGATACCTGTACTTTCACATCAGGTCAGTTAAAGGACTTCTATCTTTAAGGACACCTGTACTTTCACATCAAGTCAGTTAAAGGAACATATCTTCAAAAATACCTGTACTTTCACATTTAGTCAGTTAAAGGACTTCTATCTTCAGAGACACCTGTACTTTCACATCAAGTCAGTGAAAGGACGTCTATCTTTAAAGGTACTTGTACTTTTATACCAAGTCAGTTTCATGACCCCTCTTTTCAAAGGGACTTTCAGTTTCACTCCAAGTCAGTGTTCGACCTGTTTTTAAAGATGCCTTCACTGTCATATGAAGTCGGATTTCAAGTTCTTTTTACTTTGTTCCTGAATGTTCGAGGGGGTCACCAGTTCTTTATTTGTCGAGACAGTTACGACTGAAAATCGATTCAGACTTGGGTCAGCAAAGAGTGCTGAAGTGACCCGGATGTGATGAGTCGTGGGGGGGATGTACAGATTCAAACGGCGGCAGGTGAATGATCACCTGTTCAGTCGTAAACATCAGCGACGTGCAGTCACATGCGCGTCAAGCTGTGTCCGCCACTTCATTATTTACACAAAATTTGAGGGGGTTTTGATTTCTTTTTCTTTTTTTTCTTTTTTTTTTTTTTTTTTTTTTTTTTTTTTTTTTTTTTTCCTTTTTATACGAATTCTTTGAAATCAGGTCCACAGTTTGCTTAGTGCTCTGAGACTTAAACATTTCCTGGTCGTTTGTTACATTTTTTTTGGCTCAGCACTCACTGATAATGAAAAGGTTGAATACCGATTTTATGTTCATACAAATGTAGTGTATATTGATACGAGTCGAGTTAAAATTGTGGTTGTGTAGCTTGGTGCTTGGATTGAAATGATGTGTGGGTCTGTGTACAGTTTCTTCATGTTTGTCTGTTTACCTTGAACAGATTTGGAGGAAGAGAGTAAGTAGTCACAGAAGTTACCCCCCCTGCCCCCACTTTACCCCTCCCTCCCCTCTCACTGTGTTAAAAGTTGACATGCCTGATGTCTCTCTGTTTGCATCAAGGGAGAAAACTTTGCCTCACTGTTTCGTTTGAATGGTCAGTGGACGAAAGGTCATTTGTGTCTTTGCCACCTTAACGTTAACTAGAATGTGTGCTATGTGTGGAGTGAGTTTGTTGAAAATTGTTGTTGTCACTTAACTGTACCGGTGGAACTTTTTGGACCAAGTTTCCACGTTTAACGTGGCAAAGTTTACTCATTTAGCATGACCAAGTTTACACGTTTAACATGACAAAAGTTTACTAGTCTAGCATGACCAAAGTTTAAACGTTTAACATGACAAAGTTTACTTGTTTAACATGACCAGTTTAAACATTCAACATGGCAAAGTTTACTTGTTTAGCATGACCAAGTTTAAACGTTCAACATGGCAAAGTTTACTCGTTTAGCATGACCAAGCTTAAACGTTTAACATGGCAAAGTTTACTCGTTTAGCATGACAAGTTTACATGTTTAACATGACAAAGTTTACTTGTTTAGCATGACCAAGCTTAAACGTTTAACATGACAAAGTTTACTACTCGTTTAGCATGACCAAGCTTAAACGCTCGACACGCACAGCTGACTTCAAGTAACACTTGCACAGTTCTAACACCTAAACTTGAAGCACAGTGTTTCAGAGGCGCAGTAAAGCTTTTGAAACGTAGTCTGAAGCACCGTCGGTCTCACCACTGCTGGCACACTCCTTTTTCTGACAGTCTACATGTCTGAGGCACAGCCGTTTTTTCGCACTTTCAGCCAGCACAGTTCAAACAGTTTACACATGTGATTAAACACTTTGTCCACACTAGTGGGGCTTCTAACTTCTGGACTGTTGCAAAACATACAGCACATGGTTTTAAGCCTCTCTTCTTCTTCTTCTTCTTCAGCGTTCCTGCATCTGGTAGCATGTGAACTCGTTTTACCCTGTTGGGATACTCACACTGTACTCAAGAGTATAGTCAGTTCACTCCGACTTCGTTGAGTGCAGCAATTTGTGGGAAGAGGTTGTGGAAAAAGATAGATAAAAGATGGTAGACAGAAAGGACAGTAGACGACAGCACAGCAAAGGAGGAGATGGAGTTGCTGAGAGTGAAAGGAAAAGGGGACGTTACTAGCACAGAATGTCCAGAAGGAGGGGGAACTATTTGTACAAAAGACCCCCTGGTATCCCCAAGGGGGAGGGGGGGGGGGGGGGGTTAAGCAATATAACAAAAAAGCAAACAAAGGAATGAAAGCATGCTGTTTTAAGTTCTTCAGCTTTTCAGAGCATGCGTTCGTGCCATAGCCTCTGAATGTTTGACATTTGTTAAAGCTTAGCTGGTTAGAAGACATTGTGTGTGATGTACCCTTTGTGGTAGCTCTTCCCCTCCTCTCCCTTTCCCACCTCCTCTCTTTTCACATCCCCCCCCCCCCCCCCCCACCCCCCACTTCTTCTCTTTTCCATCGCATCAGTCCACACCCCCCCCCCCCCCCCCCCACTCCCCCAATGCCTGCCTGATGGTGTGGTGCAAAACCTGAGTGGCCCTAAGAACAAATCCTGGCTCTTGCGCTCTTTCTTTTGCTAGCTTCACAAGCCAGCTGGTGTCATGAGCAGTTCCTCTTGGCGTTCGTTCTCACTGATGCATGCGTTTGTGTTCATGCATGCATGCACACACTCACACACATGCATACATGCACCGATACATAATGCACATGCACGCTTCTGCACACGATCACACACACACACATACATACATACGCACACAAACACACACACGCACACCACACAGACACACACACACACACACACACACACACACACACACACACACACACTTCGCCATTCAAAATGTCATCAAGAGGGAAAAACCCCAAGCAAACTTATCCACGCTGCCCATCCCCTCACCTCTCTCTCCCCTACCTCCGTTTCTCCACTCTTCCTCCACCTTTAATAACTTTCACAACCTCCACTTCCTGCTTAAATCAGTTCCATGGTGCAACAACACTTCTCCTCATCTACTTTGTTTGTTGATAGTTCTTTGTCTCAAGTCCTTTGTTTCTTTCTTCTTGCCTTTTACTTCTTTCTTTGTCTGCTTCTTTCTGTCTTTCATTTCTTGATCTCTTTTCTTTTTTTGTTTGTTGTTTGTTGCAAATGCAAGATGAAAAGAAGAGTGCGATGGTTCAGTTAGTTGAGAGTGATGGAGAGACAGAATTCTGTTTGTACATAAAACTCTCTGTACGAATCTAGAGACCTGTTATTCAGTTTTTTGTTATTGACCTGTTTTAGTAGTGCTTAATTTCCTCACCATCTTTATTACCACCAACACCAGCTAGGTTTGGCACTTTCACATCAGTTGATAAAACTGATGTTGTAATGCTCGTGGTGTTCGGAATCCTTGTCGTAGATGTCAGATACAGGCAGTGGAGTCTGTGCATCAGTTGATAACACCGATGGTGGAATGTTCATGGTGGTGTACAGAACCCTGTTGATGTGCATCAGGTATAGAGAACGCAGGTTTCTCTGTTGATGTGCATCGGGTATAGCGAACGCAGGCTTCTCTGTCGGTGTGCATCAGGTATAGAGAACGCAGGCTTCTCTCTTGATGTGCATCAGGTATGGAGAGCGCAGGCTTCTCTGTTGATGTGCATCAGGTATAGAGAACGCAGGCTTCTCTCTTGATGTGTATCAGGTATGGAGAACGCAGGCTTCTCTGTTGATGTGCATCAGGTATAGAGAACGCAGGCTTCTCTGTTGATGTGCATCAGGTATGGAGAACGCAGGCTTCTCTGTTGATGTGCATCAGGTATAGAGAACACAGGCTTCTTTGTTGATGTGTATGAGTATAGAGAGAACGCAGGCTTTTTTTTCGATGAAAAACTGTTGCTGTGTTGATGTGTATGAGGTATAGAGAATGCATACTTCATTGATGAAAAACTTCTGTAGCCCTGTTGATGTGCATTAAGCATAGAGAATGCAGGCTTCAACGAAGAAAAACTTCAGTTGCCCTTGTGATAGGTATCAGGTATAGAGAATGTAGGCTTCAACAGTGAAAAACTTTCGTTGCCCTGTTGATGTGTATCAGGTATAGAGAAATCAGGCTTCTCAGTTGATGTGTATCAGGTGTCAAAAACTCAGATTTCTCTGTTGATGTGTATCAGGTGTAGAGAACTCAGGTTTCTCTGTTGACGTGTATCAGGTATCGAGAACGCAGGCTTCAACGATGAAAAACTTCTGTTGCCTGGCCTGCCGTCCTCTGTGGAGCTGACGTCTCCAAACGGAGCCTCCGTCACAGCCGGGGAGGAGGGGCAGAACAGGTGAGACAATGGGATTTGTTTTTGTTGAATCTCAGAAAAAATTAGCCTCCATCATGGTCGGGGAGGAAGGGACGGAACAGGTGAGACAAAAGGATTTGTTGTTGTGTTGAATCTCAAATTCAGCCGTAACGTGGATGTGTCATCCTTTTCTCAACTGCCTGTCTACAAAGATTGTTGTCTCTATTTTCTGCCCTCAGGTGCCTGTGTAATCCTTTTCTCACTTCTCTCAGCGAATCTTTCTTAATGAAATCTTAAATAAATGTGACGCAGCACAGGAAAAGGAGGCTAAAGTCGCAGCCAGCCATTCCCCGCTGCGGGTAAAAGTAGCTTGATTACTCCTCTTTGTTGTGATCAGAATTTCAAACTTTAAACATGTGTAGAAAAACAACTATAACAGATAAATCCATTCTGTTTGTTGCATTTTATTTGGGAGATATTTGAATTTCCTAAAATGCAAAAAAAAAAATAATAAAATAAAAATTTTGCGCTTAGGTCTCCTTTTCCCCCATGCTGCATCACAAATGTTAGCAAACCGCAAAAAAAACGTGGACAAACGAATCACAAGACAAAACACGACACGTTTCGACCTCGTAGGTCTTTGTCAGGCGAGATACAAAACAATTAGAACGTGATAGCTCGTTCATTTTTGTTGAAATAATTGTTTTGTGTCTTGCCTGAAGAAGACCGAAGAGGTTGAAACATGCCATGTTTTGTCTTGTGATTCATTTGTCCACGTTTTTTGGGCAGGTTTGCTAACATTTATTTAAGATTTGTTTGGATTTCCGCCTACAGTCGTCTCACTTTGCAACTAGATCTTTCTCAATGCTTTATCTACAAAGGTGGTTGTCTCTTGTTTTCTGCCATCAAGTGCCTGTGTCATCCTTTTCCCTCTTGTGTACCTACAGAGATCGGCACCCTCACGCGGAAGAAGGGGCGAATGCGCAGCGAAAGCGCCGCAGCCATTGCGGTGATGTGATGCGAAGCACCGCCCATCCGGCAGACGACACGCAGTTTCTGCTGTCCAGCGAATTCTCCAACGTGGACACAGAGGTGGTCTTTAAGCACCGGACAGTTTTTTGTGATTGGTGGGCCTGAGGACCAGACCAGTACAGGGTGTTCACTGCTGGACTCTGAGTTATCATGATGATCTTTGAATTTATTACAGAGAGGGATTCTGCTGATGTTGAACATAGCGAAACGACGTTTACAAGCATTGCTGGGTTTTTTGATCAGGTTTTTGTTTTATAATTATAGCATTGGGACCAGAATTTATCTGTAACTTGAAGCATACTCGAAGACGAGATTTCCATGGTTTCGTTTTGACCCCACAGTTATGATTCTGTTTCTGCTGGATATGTATTTGTGTTCAGCAACTTTTCATGGTTGAAGTACCCACAAAAATCCATTACATTTGTGTTATTGTTTTGTTTGAACCTAAAAGACGGAAATTTAGAGTGTTGGACTTTGGCTTTTTTAGATGCTGTTCATGGTTAGGCTTGTGGCAGACAGGGGTCAGAGGGAACTGGTGACCTCCGGTGCCCTCTCAACGCTGTCTCTTCAGCTTGTTGTCGACAACAAGCCTGACACAGGGCCCCACACTTCAGGCCCAGTCAGTTGGCTCTCTGTCTGCGTGGCAGCTGTCGGTGTGTGGTGACTGCGGGCGGAAATTTTTTAGGAAATTTTTTAGAAAATTAAAAGAAGGATTACAGAACCGCCAGATGAAAGAACAAATTACAAAACAAACACTAGGTGTTTCCACTTTCTTTGGTCTTCTTCAGGGGAGACAAACGACATTGAAGACAATGGAAGTGAAGTGTATATATGATTGTGCTACCATCGTTGGAAGTTATGGTAGTATTATTTGCTTTGTTATCTTTTTTATTCATTACTATTATATTATTATTTCAACCAGAGTTTTCTCCCCTCCCACCTTTTCCACTCATTACTACTATTGCTATGTCAACCGGAGTTTTTTCTCCCCTCCCACCAGCCTCATTTCTGTTCCGCATCCATTTTTCACCCACGTGGAGGAGATCAGTGACTGACTGTGTTGCGTTTCGTTTTTGTTGTCTAGACTGTCGTTTGTCTTGCCAGAAAAGACAACCAAAGGGGTCGAAAGGCGCAGTGTTTGTTGTGTAATTTTGTTTTTTCATCCGGCAGAACAGTAGTTTTTGCTTTTAAGAAGATTGTCTACTTGCATCCAGTTGACACAAAAACATGCGGTGGTAGCTGCAGTACGTGGAGAAGAGGTCCGGGTTGATCCTGACAACAGCAGGTCAGCAGTTCGCTGCATGGTTTCCAAATGTCCTGAGAGAACCGCCGGAGACCAGCCCATGCCCGCAAAATGGCTGAACACAGCTGACGTTTCTGTCATGATCAAGGGCATTCAGATAGAAAAAAACAATAAGTAAATAAGTCATGCACTCTGGACCGTGAGCCGCAAGTGCACTTGGGCCGTACCACCACGAGTGGAACCATCGGTGTTTTCCGCTTTGTAAGCGAAAAATTGCTGCCCCTCACTAAAGCCACAGCTGGACTAAGTCTTCCTCTGGTAGAGTGTTGTTTTGATTTTCAGTTTATGAAGAGTTTATCATGATGACAGTGGATGTTATTTGAAGAGGCAGAAATGAAAGGGCTCCACGTTGTTGTTTAGAATCACTCCAAGTTTGTTCATTCAACTTTTGTCGGGGGGGGTGGGGGGGGGGGGGGGTGTGGGGGGGATAACTCTTGATGACTTGCACCCAAGCAACTTTGCCTTAAGCGCTCTTGCCGCTTTGCACGGCTAGTCTTCCCTGGAAACAGAACGCCCGGACTGGAGGAGGACTGAGAGGTGTTTGGGGCTGGTGCCATGACTCTCCAGACTGTGTGCTGGGCTGTTCTGATGTTTTGCTGTTCTTTGCTGCTGCTGCTGCTGTCGTCGTCATCGTCGTCATCATTATTGTTGGGAGGAACACTGTAATGGACGAGAATGAATGTGACTGTATTGAAGACTTGTTTCGAGGAGAATATAATGAATGTACTGTATTGAAGACTTGGTAGAGTGTGATTCTCCTCTTTTTAGCGGCCGTGTTTCATGAAAGTATTGAGCCAAACAGTTAAAAGATGACAAATGACGTAACAGACATGGTCACTGAAGAGCTCCCCCCCCCTCTCTCCCCACCTCTCCCCTCCCACCCGTTACTCCAGCCTGTGACAGTTGGCCAGGTCAGGTCAGGGAAGTGTGTTCCTGTTTTGTGTGAAAACTTGGCTGTCAGCCACCTTGAATTTTTACAGGAATTTTTTGTTGTTGTTAACGTTTTAGCTTGGTCTTTGAGTCTGAAATGTTCTCAAAAACAAACAGACAAAAAAGATTCTGAATGTTGAAAATATGTATGTGAGAGAAGACTGGATGGAATTTTGTTTTGTTTTGTCTTGTTTTGTTCTGGTTTTTGTTTTTAAAGTGTGAGGTGAAATGGTCAGAAGTGGAGCAAAATGTAAAATTTTTGTTTTGTATTCCACAAACCAAAATAATTATGTGTGGAAGTCTTCTTGCTGGGGTTTGGTTTCTTATTTATTTTTCTTTTTTTTTTTTTTTTTTTTTTTTCTTTTTTTTGTGAATTGCTGTCTCGTCATCTGTGCCCTTTCAGAGGGGACATCACTCCTACAACGCTCATTCAGTTTTTCTGTACACAGCCACAACTGTACTTGCCCTGTGGCAGCTGGAGCGCCAGCAGTCGGCATTCAGCAATCGGTATCAGGGTGTCGCCAGTAGGCCACTTTCAAGAGGAGACAGTTTGCACCGTAAAGCGATTCAGCATCAGAGCAGTGTCTCTTCCAGTTGTAATGTGAGGCGACTGCAGGCGCAAATCTTAACAAATTTGAAAAAATCATGGATAAGGCTCCACTGAAAAACATAGACAAATGAAGCACGAGACAAAACACGACATGTTTCGACCTCTTAGATCTTCTTCAGGCAAGATAAACAACACTCAGGACAACGAAAATGAAGAACGAGCAATCACTTCATCCGGCTCTGTGCAAGATGGGTGTTGAATGAAAACGAGGCTGTCGGGGAAGGAGACAGTGCGTGAGCTGGGGTAGTTATGATGATGGTGATATACAGCCTTGTTTTCATTCAACGCCCATCTTGCGCCAGATTGGATGAAGATAAGCGATTGTTCGTTCTTCATTTTTGTTGTCCTGGATGTTGTGTATCTTGCCTGAAGAAGACCTAAGACATCAAAACACATCATGTTTTGTCTTGTGATTTGTTTGTCTACGTTTTTCGGCGGAGCTTTATCAATGATTTCTGCTTGCAGTTGCCTTAGTTTGCAACTGGAGGAGACACTGCTCTGATGCTGAATCATTTCATGGTGCATAGTGGTGCATGCAAGTTCTGATCCAAAACATGCAGGACACCACCTGTTAAGCCCCGTACTGATGACAAAAACTGCGTATTTACAGAGCAAGCATCCCTCCTTGGAGTGTCCAGCAACGATACATGTTCCCATGAACTTGCTCAGACAAGGCAGACTCGCCACCCACCAGCGTAGTGCTGGAGAGACGCATCCATTGAATGAATGGTCCAGTCGTTCCGTTTGAAGCCATTTACATGCGCGATATCTCCCAGCAGGAGCTAACCAGGCATCAAAAGATGTGGTGTTCTCCAGTTCTGAGTTGGTCGTCTCTTGGATTTGATTGTGACGATGTCTTCAGTAAAAAGCAGAAGTCTCCCGTGTCACCTTGCCTTTCTCCCCATCCCCATCTTCCTCCCCCCTCTGGTTCTCTTACACCCCCTCCTTCCACCACAACCTTCTCTATCCCCCGGCCCCTGAACTCCCATTACGTTGGCAGCTGTGATGACGTGGGATTCGAAGGGCTGCTTTGACAGTCTGATTCTGTTGTATGTGCACAACTCTTGTTCATTGAAGACAAATCGATAGTATATCATGTTCTCTTTTTCTCTGTCATATTTGACAAACACTGTCTCTGTTTTTTTTTAATCGCTATGTGTAGGCACTATGTTGTAACTACATATCTCATGGAATATGCAAGCTGTGTACCGAGGATTGACCTAAAGACTGGTGATAGAAAGAACGTAGTACAATCGACAGTAAGACAGTAGTGGTCTGGTTTTCTTAGATGTGTGTTCAAATATACCAGGCGCTGTAGCTGTCTCCATGTTCATGTCTGCAAATGCGGAGATCGTTGGAACTGTGCTTGCCTTCCGTGTCTGCATTATTGTTTGAATGGTACTTTAATTGGATGATACGTTCAACACTCACAAGCAAAGCTGGTTCTGTGGTAATACAGAACAGCATGTGCTAAACCCACGTACAAAATATTCCTATGTCAAAGTTTTTGTGTTGAGAATTCTTCCTTGTCAACGCGTTAAACATGGGTTTGTGGGTGTTTGAAAGGGAAAATACTCTTGGCGTATAGTGAGTTAACCCAAAACATACTGGCTGTTGGTGGCGTTGTGATGACCATATTGTTGTCTGCTGCATATGGAATATTTGACTGTAGATGATTTGCTGACAGATTCTGTTATGTCTGATGTCACAACGACCGTTGTTGTTGTTGTTGTACCCTGGCTAAAAGACTCCAGGGATCAGCTGAAGTACTTAAACACTATGGTACAAGTCCATCAGCTACAGATGAGAACATTACGTGTACATACAGGGGACTTTGGAGGCTGATAATGTTGTGCTAGGAGCTTGTGAGGTCTGAAGACAATCCCCGCATATCTATGCAGATCATGACAACATTTTTTGATGTAGCCTTGGTGTTCTAGACAGTGACTGAAATTTGGCCATGGGGAACAGGGTCGCCGATGAAAACCATTGCCGAGCTGTTTTTAGACTGACGGGACTGTCTTTTTTGTTTTCTGTTAGGAAAACATTTACGGAACTGACAACGGTCATACTTTATAAGCTGTCCTTTTCAGTCCCAAGGCTTTCTGCAGTAAATGGCAGTTTGGACTTGTCGCCTAAAACAGAAGCCAAAAGGGTTGTTATTGTTCTTGTACTGTGAGTGTTCTTCGGTTTGTAATAAACACTTCCTGCAGTCTTTTCTGACTTTGTCAGAGAAATGTTAAGGAATGAATAATCTGAAATATGGTGGGAAAGGTTAAGTGAAAAAAAAGAAAAAAAAAAAAAAGAAGAAAAAAAAAAATGAAGGGAAAAGTATTCTTTTCTGAATACACTCCTGACCGTGCAGCATATCAGTGACTTGTTTGCCCATCAGCCCCCCACCCCCCCACCCCACCCCACTCCCATTTCTCAGTTATTGTCGGTTCTTTGATGCTGTGATTATTGCTTTAGACCCAGGCCAGGGTGAGGATGGCCGCCTCCAGGAATTGTGGTGTGTAGCCTGGTCTGGATGCTCCAATGTCCCGTGTAGTAGGGCTGACGGGCTGTTCGTCTGTCCGCTCGCTCTCGCCTTGAACATCGTTTTGGATGCAAGATTTAACACAGGAAGGTGGGCTGGAAGAGCCCCTCCAGTGTCAAACGTTTGCCTTGTGTGTGTGTGTGTGTGTGTGTATGTGTGTTCTTCACTTTTACCTGAAATATATGCACTGTCTCAGGTGTGTGTGTGTGTGTTTGCTGTGCATGACTTGTTTCTTTGGTGACATTTGATGGTCAGTGTTATGATTGGTGTTCAGCTGGTTTGGTCTTTTTTTTTTTTTTTTTTTTTTTCAGTAATGTATATACTTTTGTCATAATCAGATTTTGTACGTACCGAGTAGACTCGTATACATTTTTGCTGTTTTGTACAATGTATCAGTTTTGTAGTGGAACATGGCGTTCTGTGTTGATAACAGAATCTGAAAATTACTGTATACTTTTCCTAATGTTCTGTGTGGCTTAGTAAACTTAGAACATGGGTTTTTTTTTTTTGTCTGTTCTTCTTCAAAACCTTTGTTCATCATTTTGTCTGTGTCTTAGGGGGAAAGGGAGTATTGACAAAAAAAAAAAAAAAAAAACCACTGTGTAAATCACTTTCCCAGATCTGCACCCTGCTGTAGCTTTACAAGGTCTTTATTTACTAAGATTAAGGACAATGGTAGAAGAAATACACCCGGGGGGGGGGGGGGGGGGGGATGGAGAGCCCCCATCTTTAATCTTTCAGTGGCAGGGTCTGTCACTCTATTCACCCCCCCCCCCCCAACCATCCCTTTTCCCCCTCCTAATTTCCTCACACCATTTCAAGAGCCTCAGCCCACCCACCCCCACACACCCTCCTTCCAGAGCCTCCCCCCCCCCCCCCTTCCAGAGCCCCCCCCCCCCCCCCCCCCCCCCCGTGTCAGCGTTGTCAACCCACGGCATGCTGTGAACTGAAGGTCTTGCAGGGGGGGTGGTCTGTCTGGGGGCTGTCGTAACATGACCCAGACACACCTGTTCCTTGCGTGTTTGTGTTCTTTAATCAGCGTGTCGTGATGTCGGTGCACGCGTTGATCATTTTTTTTCCAGCTTCACTTTAAAACTTACAATAGCTTTTCAAATGTACTGCGTTTTCATTGGCCGATTCTGAAGGCGATCAGCGTCTGTTGATGCTAGGTTGTATATTGCTGTTGTAGGCTATATAGTCTGGTTGAATTTGTCTTCGTCGACGAAATGCATGCTTTGCTTTATTTTTTATTATGTCACAAAGAATGTGTTTCCCCGTTACATTCCTGTGAGAGAGATTCTTGCACATGAAGAATGTGTTTGTGTTTTTTGACACGATCGATTGTCATTGTGAATCGTGTCAGCAGACATGATTGAATATGTGATTAGATGTATTATATCTAGTGGTTACGCCAGTGAAACTACGCAGATATGTTATATCCAGTTGTAACACTTACGAAACTACGCAAACTCTTGTCAGCAGACATTATTGGACGTGTGCGCTTGTGTTTAAATGTCCGCTAATGAAACTAGGTGACATCTTTGTAAATCAGTGGGTAGCGTTTGGTTTTTGTGAATTTTTTTTTTTTTGGCTTTACCTGTTAACTTACATTTGAAATCTTTGGCTCATGGTGTAAGTTCAGCTTGAACCGTTTTATTGTCAAAAAGCAACTTGTTACATTGATCTTTGGAATGGTATTCACTGTTTTTTTTCGTTTTTTTTTGTTTTATTTTTGTCATGAAATAAATCTATCAAAAAGCAGGTGGTAACACCAACATTTGAAACGCTTGTCCCAGAAACTTTGAAATATTTTTTTTTTTTTTTTTTTTTTATTTCTATCATGGAGTAAATCTGTCAAAAAGTAAATCGGTCACAGTAGCATTTAAAACGCTTGTCCCAGGTTTTTACTCATCATGAAACGTTCTGTTGTCGAAAATCAACCTGTCGCATGAACGTTTGAAAGGTTTGCCGCTGGCTTTGTTCATCATAAAACAAAGAACAGGATTTCCTCCCATTTGCTGCCGTTGCGTTAATAACCACAGCTACCATGACAAGAGTTCTTTCCCTTCTTAGTCAGTGTACATTCCATCAGACTTGCTGATGACTTCATTCAACATGTGGTCATAGTCGTGATATTTTATCATGAAAAGAAAGAAAAGAATACACAAAGAAAAAAACAACACTGCAAATGGGTGCAACTTCAGGGCTTAGGGATGAAGGAGTGTGTGTGTGTGTGTGTGTGTGTGTGTGTGAGTGTGTATGTGTGTGTGTGTGAGTGTGAGTGTGTATGTGTGTGTGTGTGTGTGTGTGTGTGTGTGTGAGTATGTGTGTGTGTGTGTGTGTGTAAGGTAGGGATCCTATAGGACTGTTACATGTGTGGTGTGTCCAAGAGGTCACGAATTTTATCACTTTGCTGTCTTAACATGACATCGACAGGTGAAGTTCTATGCACACCTTGATCGCGTTTTGCCCGTATTCTCTCACCATCTTTGCCATTGTGCACAAAGGACTGTTTTGATTTTGCGTCCTGTGTTTTCCTCTTTTTTTATATGTGTGTGTTTTTTTAAAAATATTTTTAGCATGGACATATGACGTTCTACTTTTTCTTGTTCTGACCACATCCTCTGGGTCCTCCAGGTGACATGACTCATCCAACCATTCCCAACTCCCCCCCCCCCCCCCCCCCTCCATGCACAGCCTCACCCGGCATTTCCTCCCATCAGTGCTGGCTGTGCGCAGGAACCTGCCAGTGGTGAATCACCGTGATGCCACCCGCCAGAGGAGATGCTGGGCTGCTGCTGATTCATTTCAGTATAGTGTTCAGTGATGTCCGTTCTGATGCAACATTCACAGGATGTCACCATGGAAGTCTCCTGCTGTTCGTCGTCGTCATCTGCATAAGCAGGCTGATACTCATGCGGACACTCCCTGTTATAGACAGGCAAGGATTAATCCCATCTACCTAACAAAGGGAGTGGAGTTTTGTGTGTATGACTGGTTTTTTTTTTTTATCCCGCCATTAAAGCAGCCATACTCCATCTTCGGGGAAGATGCATGCTGTGTGTAACGCGTCATCCATACCAACGGCCAAACTGGCCTTCTCTTCAGAAAGTTGGTGATGGGATTTGACGTGTGTGCAAGATGTTATGCGTGCGTTCACATACAGAACCTCGGTTTGTAGTCTTCATTCGAAGGACTGTGTGGGAAATGGAGTCAGAACTAATGTTAACTCCGAGGGAAAAATCCCCCTGTACCAAACCACCCGGCGGAGATTCGAACCCGCAACTCTTAGATTATGAGTCCGCTGCTCTACCAACTGAGCTATTCCGGCCCCCCAGGCTGTTGCTGGTTCATTTCAGTATAGTGTTCAGTGATGTCCGTTCAGAACAAGATTCACAGGTGCCTCCATGTTAAGTCTCCTGCTGTTGACAGTGGTGCTTCTGTCATGGAGTCGGGGGTGAGCTGTCATCTCCTCCCGAGCACCGAGCCAAGTCTTTAGCTTTGTCCACACCACACCTTCAAATGATGAACCCCCCACCAAAACCAAAACCAAAACAAAACCAAACCACCAAAACAAAAAAAGACTCGAAACTTGGTATCCTCAGCACTACTACTTTTATCCGCCTCAAGATGGGACTGGATATCTTGTGATGAAGTATGTATGGGGGGGGGGGGGAAGGGGGGGGGGGGGGGGGGGGAATTGGGGTTGGGAGGTAGGAGGAGAGAAGAGAGCTCTGAATAGAAAAGGCGCTGTGTGGTTGCTGGGCTCTAATATTAAACAATTTTACACAACGGGCATGAATAGGGATGGGAACATTGAAACTAATCCCCATTGAAATGAAGGTCTGGAAAGGAACAGGCCATGGAGAACCACAGACTACAGGCCTGGTGGTTGGTTTTTTTTTTTCCTTTCAGTCTTGAAACGGTGCCATAGAGAAAACAAAAACACCCTGTCCTCCTTATGGTTCCTTGCTGACTTGACTGTGGTCGACTTTATTTTGGATGTGTGGTGGGTCTCTGTATGAAAACGAATCCTCATATTATCACTGTGATTCGTGTGATAATTATTCAATTCTTCTAGTCACAATGCTCATTTTTGTTTGTTTGAACTTTAGAAGTAGAGATGGAAAGAAAGTGGTTAGGTGTCGGAGAGAGAGGGAGAGAGAGAGACAATGACAGATAATGACAGAACGCTAGGCAAGCCATTACTTCAGATTTAGTCGCTTTGTAGATTTTGTTGTAAACCAAGTGTTTGGGTTTTTTTTTTTTTTTTTTTTTTTTTTTGGTGGTTTGTTCGCAGAGCCTCTTTGATTATATATTTTATACATAGATGGATGGACCGAATAACTTATGACTATTTTTGCCCCACCATGGCTACCACCGTTTCCATGGCTACCATCATGGCTACCACCGTTTCCATGGCTGTATCTAGTTTTCAGGAGCAGTGTACCTATTGTATGCTGACCTGGAATACGTGATTTTTAACCTGCATGCTTGATCTTGTTCATGCATGAACACGTGATGGGCATTCAGCTGCATTGATATCCACCATGGAGATCAGAGAAACGTCTGTCCTTAAACCTCCAGACACCACCAAGGATCGCCTGGAACTGTCAGGATGGAACAGCCCATGCGCCTCTGGGCAGAACGCTTCAGGCAGCTCAGGATTCAAGCCGTGGACCACCAAAAACAGTCTGCATCGAAAGTTTTAACATCCCATACTAATCAGCGACCCAACAGTCACTGCCATTACAAGGAAAGAATGAATCAGGCAGTCAGCTAATGGTCAAGTTGGTGTTGCATAGTATAACTTCAGCATCATCACAGATTTGTGTGGGAAATTCAGGGTTGCTCCCCCTTGGGGAGAGAGGCCTTGCTCCAGAGCAGTGCCATCCTTGTTTCCCTCTTTTTATCCTGTCTGGGTGTAGTTTTGGCTGACCTGTCAGAGTGGACTTTTCCTACACAACGGTACCGTCAGAGACTTCCCATGGTGCCAGGTTTATTTTTTGTTTTTTTATGTGCGTCAAGTGCATGCAGCAACTGTGCACAGGTGTTCATTCATTCATTCAACGTCTCGCCCCAAAAGATGAGAACTTGAATCAACAGTGGAAAAGAAACAGAAACCAAAAAAAAAAAAAAAAAAAAGAAAAAGAAAGAAAAAAGCCACACAAACTCAAAAGTACTGACACAGGATTTTCTGGCTTGCGAAGACCAGTGTGGTACGGGATTGGCCACCCTCGCCATGTCACTGAAGATGGAGAGGTGGCATCAGGTATTGTTGGATGGGTTCTCTGACCTTGAGGCCAGACCGAAGGTACAGGCTGGTGTATTGGCTGTCAGTAGTTTGAAGGTGAATGTGGTTCGTGCGTAGTGTGTCAGATCTCTGCAGGGTTTGATTCTACAGTTGTTGTTGTTGTTGTTGTACCCTGGCTAAAAGACTCCAGGGATCATCCGAACAGCCAAAGTACATGAACACTATGGTACAAACACATCAGCTGGGGATGAGAACATGATGTGTGTGTGTGACCGTTTTTGATTACCCCCACCACGTGGGCAGCCACACTCCAACTTCTGGGGATTTGGGAGAGACTGAGAATGTTATGCTAGGAGCTTGTCACGACTGAAGACAATCCCCGCATAACTATGCAGAGCATGACGACATTTTGATGTAGCCTTGATGTTCTGGCCTATGTCAGTTGAACTGAGACAGCCTCAAGCCAAGGCGGGATTCTACAGTTCATGCTGCTCCTGAGGCCCTCCGCCCATCGCTGATGTACAACATCACCACTACCACTGTGGATCAGTAGTGGCCCAAATCGTCAAAAATACCAGAAAATGGCTCAATCGTCTCGCTGGCATTGCTCTCCACTGCTGCCAAGCAAAACTGAGGCTTTCATCGAAATCCATCCCCAACATGTTCAAAACAGGAAAAGGCAGTTACTGGCCGTGTTTGAGGATGCGGGAGACGTGCTCGTGAGATGGGTCTATCTCCACGCTGAAGACAGGCAGAACGTGGAGGAAGGTTGGGGGTGGCAGTGGGGCGTGGTACAGGACAGTCTGAAGGTCAGGGGTAACAGGACAGAAACAAACCGGCAGACAGGGCTTGGGGTCCACAGAAATGAAGATGAAGCGATGGTTAAAGGCAGCAGGCAAAGAAAGGGGCGACATGGTCATTCAGGAGCTGAAGAAGTTTATCACCCATGTCTTTTCTTCTTCTTCTTTTTTTTTTTTTTTTTTTTTTTGTTACCCCTCCAAGATTAAGGAAGAAATATAGAACTGATTTCAGTGAAATTTTCAGTGAAAAGATGGAGCGTGGCCCCATAGGACAAAGCCATTAAGTTTGCAGAGGAGATTCATAATTATTGCAGATCCAGATTGGAGGGTTGATCAGGATCTGTATCTTACCACCTGTAAGAGCTGTGCTCAACAGAGTGCCATTCAGGTGTGATATGTCTCCTTTCTGATGAAGAGGGTGGTGGTTGTTTTTTTTTTGGTGAATTTCCTCGTCACTGGGGGGGTGAGTTCAGGTTTTTGTGTGTGTTTTGTGTAGTGAGGTGTCGGAGGGGGTGGTCCAACTTACAGATGATCAGGGAGGAGAGTGTGCTGCGCGATGCCAGCAGTGTACCCACTTTGCTTTATACGTTGAGATTACCTGTGGATACAACACTGTGATTCCGGTCATTTAAAGCTTTTGCTTTTTTTTTGTTTGTTTTTTTTCTTTTGTCTGTGAAAATATTTGGTCTGGCTTTAAGAGGATATTCATTAAAAATTGTATTTCCAAAGTTTGTTGTTGTAAATTGTGGCTTTAAGACTTTCTTTAAACACTACATTGCAGAGTTCTTTTGTTCTATTCGTAAGTTACATGAAATACTAAAAAAATAAGCACTCTCTCTCTCTCTCTCTCTCTCTCTCTCTCTCTTTAATGAAGTTCAGAAAGGAAAATACAAGCACAAGCCACAACTTTGTACAATGTGAACCCTATGTGTGTGTGTGTCTGTTTTTGCATGGATAAAAATAACGTTTGTCGAGAAGAAAATATCTGACAGAATTTAATCAATTGCATTGCATGAGGCTTGCTTTCATTACAGTTTTGAAATTATTTGCTCACATGAAGTAAGCAGTCTAGGATTTTATGGCAAACGTTCTCTTTGCATTTCTTTTCTCTCTGTTTCTGTTATTTCATTCTCTTTATTTCAGTTCAGCAAAATAAGTGAAGTCGGGTGCAGATTTGGTGCATATTTGATCATTTCAACAAACATGTGTTTTGTATATGTAGGTAGCATGGTGTGTGTAACCACAAGAGAAAGCTGGGTTCTTTGTGTGTATGTGTGTTGCATGGTATTGTTTTCTTACCGCAATAGTCGTGTATGTGTAGCCATTAAATTAACGTTTACTGTAAAATATTTCGGCTGTCTTTTGTAGCTGTGGATTTTTTGGTTGTTTTTTTTTGTTGTTGTTGTTACCGGAACATTTGTTGGTCACAAAATCTTGATTTATTTGATACGAATTTTTTTTTTTTTTGCACTCTGACCAGATAGTGGAGGATGAAAAACGAACCGACATGAGCTTATCTGGAATAGTTGACCTTTTGAACTTCTTGCTTCTTAGACAGCAGTGCTGTCCACTTGGCCGTTCTCCACTCAGTGTGTAGATCAACAGTAATTGGTTTGTTTGTGTGTGTGGAAGGGTGTTTGAGTATCAAGAATAATATTTGTGTGATAGGTGCAAAGAGTGCCGGGGGTGACATTTTAGTGTGAACGAAAACCACAGAGGTGATAACGCATTTTTGGGTGGTGAGGGTGTGTGGATTAAAAGCTCTCATCTGTAGACACCTTCACGGTGTATGCACTTAGGATGAAAAATTATCAGCAGTGAGTGTGTGTGTGCGTGAAGAAAAAATGTCAAAAGTGACGTTTTAACCTTAAAAAAATATATATGTATATATATCGGTGTTAAATTAAGCAGCTTGCTCCTTTGTAACAGTGAGAAGAGACAGATGTTTATTAGCATGTTGACAACGCTATTCAGCCCTAAACATCAAACACTGACATATCTAATCCCAGCACCAGTTGCTGATAGGGGGGGGGATACTAATCTTAATGTGAGGATCTGTCATGTATCAACTCCCCATGTTTTGGGGGATGAAAGTGGACCGTCAAACCAGGATTGCAGCTAACCCAAGGCGGCAGTGGGAATGGTTCACACTTGTGAGAAGTTTGTCTTTTAAGAAAAAGGAAATGGCAAGAAATGTGTCCATGGAACGTGTTTGTTGATATGTGTTCACCGTTTTTTTTTGTGTTTGGGTAGGTAAGCTTGTGTCGGCAAAACTAGACGATAGTTGTTGCTGTAGCAGGAACGTGTTTGTTCGCCATTGGACTACTAGTGCTCAGTGTTTTCAATGTTGCACAACATGTGTGTAGATCCATCAGTGCTGTCCAGTCACCACGTGTGACATTTGGTCTTTCAGCGAAGCAGCTTGTTGGCAGAACGCTTTGTATCTATACACTTTTATTATTCAGATTTTTTCTCTCTCTCTCTCTCTCGATTTTTTCTTGTATTTCTATGCAAATTTACTACACTCACAGCCCACCGTTGTACTTCTTCTGCTTGACTTCACTATTCATTGCCGAGTTGGTGACGAGACATCACAAATAAACAAACAACGAAAAACTGATCTTTTGGTTGTCGGCTTTTATTTTGTAAGGGTTAGTGCTAACTAATTGTTGGGTTTGTTGATTGATCATGTTTGGGATTTGTGGAGACCATCCGCTCTGTGGGTGGGTGGGTGTGCGCATGTGTGTGCGCACGCGTCTGTATGTGTGTGTGTGTGCCCGCATGCGCATGTGTGTGCACGCGTGTGTGTGTGTGTGTGTGTGTGTGTGTGTGTGTGTGTGTGTGTGTTGCTGAAGATTTCTTCATTTCACGATGCAGTGAAGACATCTGGATCACAGTAAACAGTGATACAGTCGATAATACATACACGTTTATGAAGTAATGCGTTGTTTTGTGATTACACATTCATTCTGAAAAGGTGCATAGTGAAGCAGTGGGTGCTCCATTATCATTCACAAAGTACTGCATTTCTGAAACAGTGAACAGTGCTTCGGAAACAGTGAACAGTGTGGGCTATATATCATTCTGAAACGTGTGAACAGTGGGGACTATATATCATTCTGAAACAGTGAACAGTGGGGGGTTATATATCCACTCTGAAACAGTGAACAGTTGGAGCTATAGGAGCTATATATCCATTCTGAAACTGTGAACCACTGGGGCTATATATCATTCTGAAACAGTGAACAGTGGGGGGGTTATATATCCATTCTGAAACAGTGAACAGTGGGAGCAATATATCCATTCTGAAACTGTGAACAGTGGGAGCTATGTATCATTCTAAAACGGTGACAGCTGGGGCTATATATCCATTCTGAAACTGAACAGTGGGGGGCTACATATATCATTCTGAAACAGTGAACAGTGGGGGGCTATATGTCATTCTGAAACGGTGAACAGTGGGGGCTATATATCATTCTGAAACGGTGAACAGTTGGGGGCTATATATCATTCTGAAACAGTGAAGAGGGGGGGGGGCTATATATCATTCTGAAACAGTGAACAGTGGGGGGCTATACATCATTCTGAAACAGTGAACAGTGGGGGCTATATATCATTCTGAAACAGTGAACAGTGGGGGGCTATACATCATTCTGAAACAGTGAACAGTGGGGGCTATATATCATTCTGAAACAGTGACAGTGGGGGGCTACATATCATTCTGAAACGGTGAACAGTGGGGGGCTATACATCATTCTGAAACAGTGAACAGTGGGGGGCTACATATATCATTCTGAAACAGTGGGGGGCTATACATCATTCTGAAACAGTGAACAGTGGGGGCTATATATCATTCTGAAACAGTGAACAGTGGGGGGACTATATATCATTCTGAAACTGAACAGTGGGGGGCTACATATATCATTCTGAAACAGTGAACAGTGGGGGGCTATATGTCATTCTGAAACGGTGAACAGTGGGGGCTATATATCATTCTGAAACAGTGAACAGTTGGGGGCTATATATCATTCTGAAACAGTGAAGGGGGGGGGGGGGGGGGGGGCTATATATCATTCTGAAACGGTGAACAGTGGGGGGGCTATACATCATTCTGAAACAGTGAACAGTGGGGGCTATATATCATTCTGAAACAGTGAACAGTGGGGGGACTATATATCATTCTGAAACAGTGAACAGTGGAGGCTATATATCCATTCTGAAACTGAACAGTGGGAGCTATATATCATTCTGAAACAGTGAACAGTGGGGGCTATATCCTCATTCTGAAACAGTGAACAGTGGGGGCTATATATCCATTCTAAAACGGTGAACAGTGGGGGCTATATATCATTCTGAAACAGTGAACAGTGGGGGCTATATATCTATTCTGAAACTGAACAGTGAGGGCTATATGTCATTCTGAAACTTTGAGCAGTGGGGACTATATATCATTCTGAAACGGTGAACAGTGGGGGCTATATTATATCCATTCTGGAACAGTGAACAGTTGGGGCTATATATCATTCTTAAACGGTTCACAGTGGGGGCTATATATCCTTTTAAAACGGTGAACAATGGGGGCTATATATCATTCTGAAACGGTGAACAGTTGGGGGGGGGGGGGGGGGTGGGGTCATATCCATTCTGAAATGGTGAACAGTGCTACGGGGGCTATATATCCATTCTGAAACGGTGAACAGTGGGGGCTATATATCATTCTGAAACGGTGAACAGTGGGGGCTATATATCCATTCTGAAGGTGTGAACAGTGCTACGGGGGCTATATATATCAGGGGGGGGGGGGGGGGGGGGGGGTATTCTGAAACGGTGAACAGTGGGGGCTATATATCCATTCTGAAACGGTGAACAGTGAGGGCTATATTTCATTCTGAAACAGTGAACAGTGGGGGCTATATTTCATTCTGAAACTGTGAACAGCTGGGGCTATGTATCATTCTGAAACTGTGAACAGTGGGGGCTATATATATATCCATTCTGACACAGTGACGAGGTAGACCGTCTACCATCGTGCCCAAAGTGTTACGCATGCAATCTAAACACAGGGAGAGAGCCGGGGCCCCATTCTCATTCAGATGAATTGATAATTTGATGTCACGTGTCTTTCAGATGAATTGATAATTTGATGTCACGTGTCTTCAACAAAATGCTGTGATGCATAGCATGCAGCGTCACTTTTTTTTTTTTTGATTTATTCACATAAAGGAGTAATAAAGGGCCACGTCCGAGCTGTGATGATTTGGGGATCCATTTCTGCAGAGATTTACACAGTGCAAAATCAGACTTCCATTTTCCGAACATGTTTAAGTGGAGGGGGGGGGGGGGGGGGGGGGGGGCATTTTGATAGCTCTGCACACCAGACAGGGCTCCAATCAGAGATGCTGCATTAAGGCTGTCTCCATTTATTCATATTTCTTTTCTTTTCTTTTTTTTCTTTCGCATTCCCGGCCACGCTATATCCTCAATCCCGTCAGTAAGACGAAGTCCACAGTCCGCCACAGAGACCCCACCGGTCCCCACAGCTTCTCCTGGACCTCAGCGGGACTGGGCCACGTCTGGTGTCTCAAGGCTTGAAAGGAAGGGGGCAGGACTGTGCCTGATTTCCATCTCCTGTTTTCCTCCAGTATGGCTTCTCCTGTCGCTGTGGCTGGGCCCCTTCGAGACTGGAGGCTGGGCACTGTCACCTCCTGGAGAACCACGGGACGAGCACCATACCATCGAATGTCAATCTGCATGGCCTTAATGTAATGTAATGTAATGTAACGAAAAAGGATATTTATAGGGCGCTTTACCTCGTGAGAGCCCAAAGCGCATATTACAGAAAAAAAAAAAAATGATAAAATTATAATTCTAATTCAAAGCGCGCGCGCGCGCACACACACACACACACGTGCGCGCGCGCACGCGCACGCGCACACACACACACCACACCACACACACACACACACACACACACACACACAGAGAAAAAAATAGACAGACGAGCGCGTTCAACATCAGCAAACACGTGCAGTGGTAAGTGAATATCATTAATCAGTCCGAGGGAAAAGATGTGTCTTTTGGGAGGTTTTAAAAGTCTCTAAAGAGTCCGTGTTACGCAGGGAAGAAGGGAGACTATTCCATAGAGCAGGTGCCTGGTAAGAGAAAGATCGTTGGCCCGAACTTTTCAGGCGAGCGGGGGAAAGCCGAAGCAGACGAGAATCGGTGGATGAGCGTAGGTTGCGAGACGGAACATAGAGATGGAGGAGGTCAGAGAGGTGGGAGGGAGCCAGATTATTCAGTGATTTGAAAACCAGGAGGAGAACTTTAAAGTCAATGCGAGATTGAACTGGAAGCCAGTGTAAGGATGACAGCATTGGTGATATGTGATCAGATCTAGAGGAGCGGGAGATCATACGGGCGGCGTTGTTCTGAACTTTTTGATAATGGGTGAGATGTGTAGTGTCTTTGGAGAGAATAAAGTGTTCATGACTTGACTTGACTTGCCTGGTCTTCTCCTGTGGCTTGTGACTCTGCAGGAGGTCTGCCCGCTGGCCTCAGCCGACACATTCCGACTTCAGAGCAGCTCATGGTTGTCGGGTTACCCTGGTAATACAGGGGCTAACGTACACCAGACAGTGTGGGTTTGCACTCCCAGTTTTCCTTCACTTAGGCTATGTTGGTTTGCGGCACCGTCTTCCGTATTATCCAGTGCACCCCCAGGCGCAAAGCTTGAGGGATCCCCAATTCACCAACCAGGGGATGCGCCTCTGCGCTGTATAACCCCGGCGCGAGGCGGTCGTCCGTATGAGAGTATAATATACTGTGGGATATTCCACATTTATCCCCTTAGTGAGGTCGTAGAGCTCAAGGAAAACGAAAAAGAGGTCGGCCAAGGAACACCTGGCGCAGCGACCTGGAAGCACAGACATCAGGAACATGGGGATGACTTGGAACCAGCTGGAGAAAAGCGCCCAGGACAGAGATGCCTGGAGGTCCTTGGTTGGGCGGCCTGTGCCCCAGGAGGGGTAATAGGCGATGATGATGATGATGATGATGATGATGATGATGATTAGGTCGTCGTATAGAGATCGCCAGTGGTGGCCAAGTTCATGAGGAGTGTCACTGGACAAATGTAGTGGCGCCCTCTATCGACGGACGCTCACCCACGATAGCTCCACAACTGACTCATTACTGTCTGTTGGGGGTTTAGTAAAGTGGTGTTCTGCATGTGTTGGATCACAACCACCACCACTGAACGCTACTGAAGTAACTCTGCGGTGGTGCAGGGTCTCCGCTGGTGAGTTGCCTCATGACTCCTTGACATTGACAACAACTTAATTCGCTGCATAAACATTGGACAAACTGTACAGCACTACTATGAAGCTTGTTATATTGCTTATACAATGTTCCATATTTCGCCAAGCCAGCTAGATTATTTTCATAGACACTGCTGGCGAATTATATCCCATACAGTGCCGTAGGCAGTGCGGAGTCCATCAAAATGTATCTTTTGGCACACTCTTCCAGTGTATTACAATGCTATCTGTGAGGGAAACTGCAGAAAAACAGTTCGGAGGTATTTCATCTGGATGTGGTTTGGAGGTAAAAATATCACAGATTTTTACCTTCTAAGTTCTCCTCGGACTGTCCTGATGGAAGTTTTCTTATATGGATGTTAAAGATTTGGAAACTGACACCAAACCATAATACCGATATATGTCTTGCATGAATGTCAAGAGCTGACATTGACAACACGCACACGCACACATATGTGCACACACACACACACACACACACACACACACACACACACACACACACACACACACACACACACACACACACACACACACACACACACACACACACACACACACACACACACACACACACACTGTAATGATATCTCTCCTGGATGTAAGTGTGGAGTTGGACATTGACAACCAGCCACAATGGTTACCAGTCCTGTATGGGTGTGTAGAGCTGAACGTTGACAGTAGACCAGTAGTGATAAAAGTCCTGCCATGGGTGTGCAGAGCTGGATATACTGGGTAACAGACCACAGACTGGACTTGACAATGACTATATTCATATAGACAAAACTTTCTGGAATAAAGAGATAGGGGGACAAGGGATCTGCATGCCTACATCCAAGCTGAACGTTGGAACTCGACTGATATCTTCTTTCACTAAAACAGAGGCGTTAGTATTGTAATAAAAAGCTATCCATTGACAAGAATCTGTATCAAAACTGAGGGCTGTAAGAATTTGATATAGAAATGAGCAGTGGAGAGTATCAAAGGCCTTTTCAAAATCTAGACACCAAAGTAGACCGGATTTATTGGTCTTGTCTGAATGATTGCCAGCAGAGATCAAATTAAAAAAAAAAAGAAGAAGAAGAATTAGATGCTATTGTTGTTGTTGTTGTTGTTGTTGTTGTTGTTGTTGTCGTACCCTGGCTAAAAGACTCTAGGGATCATCCGAACAGCCGAAGCACTTGAACACTATAGTACAAACGCATCAGCTAGGGATGAGAACATTACGTATGTAACCGTTTTTTTATTACCCCGCCAAGTGGGCAGCCGCACTCCGACTTCAGGGTGTTTTGGAGACTGATGTTACGCTAGGAGCTTGTCACAACTGAAAGACAATCCCTGCATAACCATGCAGAGCATAACAACATTTTGATGTAGCTTTGGTGTTCTAGCCTATGTCAGTTGGTCTGACACAACCTTAATCCCATGGCTTAAAAAAATTAAATGAACATCATGTCCCTAATATCCCATATGCCATGAATCCTGTGTGTTCCTCACCCAGTGTGGAAGGCAGTGTTTTTGTCAAACGATTGCCAACACAAGCAGATCCTGTATACACGACGTTGAGAGGAGAGACAGGACGCCAACTGATTGCATTTTTTAAGACATTGATATGCCTGAAAACTCATTATGCGGATTACTGGTGCGTATTCCCACTTGTGGCGTGTGGCCTTATTGTCATGTGACATGCACGTAACTCTCGCCGCGAAAGAGGAAGCGCCGTAGTCAACTTCAGTTCAAATTCAGTCGCACAATGGCGGGGGGTGTCTCCCCGGCTGGTTATCATGGTTTCTGCAGGACGGTAAGTTAATGTTCATTTCAGTTTTTTTTTTTTTTCCTATTGTTCTTGTTTGTGGACTAGTGTATGGCCACGCAGCGTCGACGCCTCTTTGCTGAAACTGAAATGGAACTGAACTCTTGTTTGAGCTGTTTGTCTGAGCAGCACTTGCAAAAAAGTCATTTTGATGAATCTTTTCTGCTGGTCAAATAAGATTTTAAACAGAATCTGGTAACAATTAAATAACTATGATGATGTCGTAAAAAAATAAGCTTGTAGTATTTGTTACCATCAGCCTCCTCATTGTGCTGAATGTAAAGAAGCGCGTCAGTGCTCATTTTTATTATCCTCGTAAATAAAGAATTTTATCTTATCTTATCTTATCCCCCCCCCCCCCTCTCTCTCTCTCTCTCTCTCTCTCAAATAAAAACGGACAAATACAATAGGGACCAGACGAAGATTCAATTGTAGTTCTGCATGACGTGTACAACAAGAAGAGCCCGAACTGGCGCGAAAACCTGCAAGGCGGAACCTGACTGAAACCGCCGGAAAGTAGAGCAGTTCCGAAAAATACCCACAGCGAATCTCACGGACCAGCGTTGCAAGTTATGCTGCGCGATGAGAAACATGATAGCTGAACACAACGAATACATGAGTAGATCTCTCTCTCTCTCTCTCTCTCTCTCTCTCTCTCTCTCTCTCTCTCAAATGGTTGACTAATATCAACAATGACAAAATCACTGGTGCTCTCTTTGTTGATTTCACTAAAGCCTTTGATGTACTTGACCATGCACTCCTAAAAAAAAACTAAAGATCTATCGTTTGTCTGCTGATTCATTAGAACTCATGTCATCTTTCCTGTCTGGTAAAGACAATCAGTAACGTCCAGTGGGAAAACATCTTCTGCATTGCCTGTTGAATACGGTGTTCCACAAGGTTCTGTCCTAGGTCCTTTATTATTTTCAATTTACATTAACGACTTACCTTTAGTTCTTACTGCAGTATGCGAGTTATTTGCTGACGACACGACCTTACACACCAGTAGCACCAATGTC
Organism: Conus betulinus; assembly: GCA_016801955.1. Classification (NCBI taxonomy): domain Eukaryota; kingdom Metazoa; phylum Mollusca; class Gastropoda; order Neogastropoda; family Conidae; genus Conus; species Conus betulinus. The sequence goes on from JADBJO010003757.1 coordinate 113,814, forward strand.
GTCGAAGTCTCAACAGCTCTCCAGGAAAATATTAACCACTTAGCCGACTGGTCTGAACTAAATCACATGTGTCCACATCCACAGAAAACGAAATTCATGCTTATAACAACTCGACAAAAACGTCAAAATCTTCCTGATCATTTATCTGTTCTTTACTTAAATGACAAAAAGATTGAAGAAACTAATAGCCATAAAGTTCTTGGAGTTGTCATAGATAATAATTTGTCATGGTCAGATCATATTACAAGGATATGCAACATTATTTCTAAAAAGATCTATCAACTCTCTCTAAAGTGAAAAAATTCTTGAATCCACACAGTCGAAAAATGTTCTTCTGTGTTTTTACATTGAATCTTACATAAATTATGTTTTCAACTGTTTGGGATTCAGCAAGCAATAATATGAAACCTCAAGTAAGTCTACATAGACGAGCCTTGGAATTGGTTCTTTTAAAGCCGTCGACTCTGTTAGCGTCTGATTATAAGGTATTGAATATTTTGCCATTAAAAATGAAATTAGAGTATAACAAAGCTGTTTTCATGTTCAAAATATTGTCCGGGAAGAGCACCACACTCCCATACTAATATGTTTCCAACAAAGAGTAATAACCAACCATCGCGTCCCAGAATTGATCTTTTTAAAACTAGTCTGATTTACTCTGGGAGTTGTTTGTGGAATGCCATTATTAATAAAATCGACGTTAATATCAGTCTCAACATGTTCAAAGAAAGGTATCATTCGTTATTATTAACTGAACTAGAAAACAAAATTCCATGAGTCGGGTTTGTTATCCCATGTTGATCTCACTCTTCTTTTCTCTTGTTGTTTTGATGTGGGGGGGGGGGGGGGGGGGGGGGGGGGGGGGGGGGGGTGGGGGTGGGGGTGGGGTTTTGCTGCTGCATGGGTATTTGGTGTTTTCAGCTCATTCTTCTTTATTGCATGACTTGATTTTAATTCTGCCCTTCTTTTTAATTGTATTTTGTCATTTGTGATGTGGCAAATTTTGGTCTCTCTCTCTCTCTCTCTCCCCCCCCCCCCCCCCCCCCCCCCCCCCCCCCCCCCCTGCCTATCCCTCCACCCCCCCCACACTTCTGATTGCAGGTTCCAGTTTGCGTATGTGCGAGCGAGCATAAATGCTTTAATAGTATACGCTATTATAGGGCAACGGACTACTAATTTTTACGAAGGGTAGCAGTTTGTGCTTGAGTGAGTGGATGTTTGTTGGGGAGGGAGGTTGAGCTAAGAGTTAATTGTGTGTGTGTGTGTGCGCGCGCGCGCGCGCGCACGGATATGTGTGTAACTTTCACCCTGTGCCGGCAGTGCTGATTTTATGATAAGTGAAGTGGACTTAACATATATACAGAAGACTTCGTAAAATACAAGACTGTGTGCCGTACAGAAAAGAGACTGAACAAAGCCTCTGCAGCAACAAACTTCAGTAAAGCTGTTTACTGCGAGCAAGGCAATATTGTGCATTGCCAGCTCGTAGAACTTTACACAGTGCACTGTGCGGCTACGTGACTTGCGTATTAGTGTGTGTGGCTTTTTTTTCCTTGTTTGCTTTTGTGTGTGTTTTTTTTTTTTTTTTTTTTTTTTTTTTTTTTTTTTTTTTTTCCCACTTGTTTTCATTTTAAGTTGTTGGTTCTTTGCTTTTTTTTTTGTCTTAAGTTTCATTTTACTTTATTTCTCCTCATATTCTGTCCCCTTAACTGTAACTCTACTGTAGAAGTGCTTCCTTTGGGAGGGAGTGTATATTTTTATTTCAGAAAGGTGTACCCATAAGTATACCATCTGGCCAAGGAGCCTACGGACATTTACTGTGAAGATTTTCTTTGTATATTGGGCTTTTTTTCCCCCTGTTTTTTGTGGCTTTTCATACGCTTCTAGTTTACTAAAGTTGTTGTTACGGTGTGTAAACTAGCCCCGTTTTCTCTCCCTTTTATGTAATTTTTATTTGTGTTCCTTGATTACACAAAACTTAACGTCGATTACGTGTGCAAAATCGTCATCCCCTCTTATCATCACATCAGCACACAACTAGAAATGAGCAAGAACCAGTCTGCATGGCCATGCAAAGAAGGACTCCGAATCTGTCACCTTAATATCCAACATGCAGTTAACAAGACATCAGATACATCAACACTGATTTGGAATCATGATAAACCTTTTCATATCTTAGGACTCTCTGAATCCAGATTAGCTGCACACATTAGCGACAATGATGTAACTATTCCAGGATACAACACAATCCGGAAAGATCCTACACTTGCGAAAGAGACGGGTCTTCTTATCTACATCAGCGAAACCCTCAGCTTCAAACGACTTCTACACCTAGAAATAACGGTGTAGAAATGTGTTTGGATAGAAGTTAAGCTGAAAAGAAACCCTCCTATTTTGGTTGGTTTCTGTTACAGGAACCCATCTGAAAGAATAAACTGGGTCGACAAATTTATTACGATGATGATGATGCAGTCTCGCTTGAATCCAGGAAATCATTTACTTGGAGACTTTAACATAGACCTTTTGAAAGTACAAAACCAATGGACCCAAGCATTCAGTCTATTCAATCTGCATCAGCTCATCGAATCTCCAACGAGAATTACACCAAACTCCAAGACACTTATCGACCATATTTATGTTTCAGATAAAACTAACATAACAGAAGTCTGCGTCCCTGTTCTAAACTGTAGCGATCATTATCCAGTTTGTGTCACATGGTCAAAAAAAAGGAGTTAAAATTCCCAAAACGGGACACAAGACAATGACCTACCGTTGCTTTACAAGCTTTAACAACCAAGACTTTCTACATGACTTGCTCAACTCAAATCTCTCTTCAGTTTTCAACATAACTAATCCAGATCTTGCAGTAGAATTTTGGATCAAAACATTTACTGAAATTTATGATAAACACGCTCCTCTAAAAACGATTAGAGTGCGACATGATCCTAAGCCGGCATGGTACACTAAAGAGTTACAGGAGGCAGGTTACCTTAGAGATATGCTTAAACAACATGGCTATGAAGAGGAATCTAGAAAACTGAGAAATGCAATAAATTCACAGAAGCGCAGAGAAAAAATGAAATATTATCGAGAACTAATATATCGTCAAACCAGAACCCAAAATTGCTATGGAGAGCTATTAACGAGCTTACAAACAATCAATCTTCAAATCAACTGTAATTAAAGACATCTCTGTCGAACAGCTGAACACCCACTTTTGTACTATTGCCAATAAAATTGTCACGACAGAGATTCATCCAGATCAAACGACCTACAAAAACTGAAACAATATTGCCAAGATAAAAACATCAAGTCTGAACTTTATATTCCACCAATAACAGTTTTTGAAGTTTATCACTACCTAACACACCTAAAACAGTCAGGTACCTGTGGGGTGGATGGCCTTGACGGCAAAATCCTCAAACTATCAGCTCCAGCAATTACAGATACGTTAACATACGTCTTCAATTTATGCATCGACAAAAATCATTTTCCCGACAGTTTCAAAAAGGCGAAAGTCATACCTATCTACAAAGCAGGTGACAGCTCAGACCCTGCAAACTACAGACCAATCTCAATCATTTCCACTATTTCCAAACCTTTGAAAAACACATACACAAACACACATTACACCATCTAAATACATACCACTTGCTTCATCCAAGACAGTCCGGGTTTCGACACAACCATTCATGCCACTCAGCCCTAATCAACCTGGTTGATGACTGGCTAAATAGCATTAACAACAACATATTGTGGTGTCCTATTCATTGATTTCAAAAAAGCATTTGATGTAATAGACCATAAGCTTCTTCTTAGAAAATTAAAATTGTATGGCTTATCCACAAAAACTCTTACGCTTTTTTTCACTCATATCTCACAAATAGACAACAATGTGTAAAAATTAATACAACTTCTTCATTTCAAACACTTTCCTATGGCGTACCACAAGGCTCTATCCTGGGTCCCTTACTGTTCACAATTTACATCAATGATTTACCTCTCCATATCACATCCACCTGTGAACTCTTTGCTGATGATACAACAATACATACAAATCATTCTGATGTTACTGTTCTTGCACAAACTTTACAAGAAAGTGCGAATGACCTCGTCAAATGGACTGAACTAAATCACATGTCGCTTCACCTCAAAAAAAAAAACTAAATCCATGCTCATCACAACCAGGCAAAAAAGACAAAATCTAACTATTAAGTTTTTCCTCCTGTACATCTTAAAAATGAACTTGTTGAACAGGTTAAAGACCTCAAAGTGCTAGGAATAACAATTGATAATAATATGAGTTGGCAAGCTCACATAACCTCACTATGCAAAAAAGTTTCACAGAAAATTTTATCAACTCTCCAAAATCAAACGCTTCCTCGACCTGCATTCACGCAAGCTCTTTTTCCAGTCTCATATTCAATCATACATAGACTATGGATCTACTCTATGGGACTGTGCTAGCGCTAACACCCTCAAACCATTGTTAAGCCTACACAAGCGAGCTCTCAAATTAGTCCTCCTAAAAAGCAGTAGTCTTCTGGACTCGGACTATAAAATGATTCAAGTTCTCCCCTTAAGTCTGAGATTAGAATACAACAAAGGGATCATAATGCATAAGATTGTGTCTGGGAAGGCACCCTCAACATTAGTTCACAGATTCTCAATAAATTCCTCAAGGACTCTACACAAACTACATGTCCCTGTTCCTAGAATTGACTTATTCAAATCCAGTTTAACATATTCAGGTTCCCGTCAATGGAACTCGCTCCCTGAATCAACCAAGCAACGCCAATGCATATCAACCTTCAAACACCATTACTTCAACCATCTTATGTGCATTACTTGCATACTCCACCATAAATCCACCACCACCAACCACCACCACCCTCTTTGCCTTATGTATGTACCTGACTATTACGAAGTGTTTTTGTATTTGAAATGCACATGCATGTTATTTTGTTTAGTAAGAATGTCTTATGTGAGTACGATCGCGCGCGCGCGCGCGCGCGCGCGCGCGCGTGTGTGTGTGTGTGTGTGTGTGTGTGTGTGTGTGTGTGTGTGTGTGTGTGTGTGTGTGTGTGTGTGTCTTTCCTACTACCTCCTGCCCTCTTGTCATTCTATCGATACGCTATATTTTATGTGACTCTCTCTCTCTCTCTCTCTCTCTCTCTCTCTCTCTCTCTCTCTCTCTCTCTCTCTCTCTCTCTCTCTCTCTCTCTCTCACGGTTCGGCTTGAATAACTCGATTTATTATCCATATGACATCCCCTCCTACCCGTGGCGACTGGGCTATCATTATGCATTCCCCCCCTCCATTTGTGCTTTATTTTCTATCCCCCCCCCCCCCCCCCCCCCCCCCCCCCCCAGCTTCAAAATCGATTGTCTTGTATCTCTCTGGAAATTTTTTTGTTGTTTTTTGTTGTTGTTTGTTGTTGTTGTCAGATTGTTCTAAGATGCTCTCTTATCTTATCGCACCCACTCTAGCCTCTTTCTCTTCTCCGCCCTCCTCTCTCTCTCTCTCTCTCTCTCTCTCTCTCTCTCTCTCTCTCTCTCTCTCTCTCTCTCTCTGCACCTTTACTCCACACCCTTTACTCCACACTCCCTTCGCTCCTGCGTCTCTCTCTTTGCCTGTCTGTATGGCTGTCTGTCTGTCTGTCTGTCTGTCTGTCTGTTTTTTTTTTTTTTTTTTTTTTTTTTTTTTCTAAGTTTAATCCCGTATTGTATTGTTGTTCTAGTCACTTTTGCATGCTTCCTTTGTTACCTCATCTTATTTTATATTGTTGACCCTATTCAGGGCGAGGGTCATTCTTGAAGTTGGGGGGGGGGGGGGGGGGGGGGGGGGGGGGGGGGGGGGGATAGAATTGTTTGCTGCTGAGTTTGGGCATGTCTGGTGTCTTTCAGGTGTTTGTTTTTTTTTTTTTTTTTTTTTTTTAATCATTGCATGACTTGATCCTTTACGACTCTTTTTCATTGTAGTTTATCGTTTTTGATGTGCCAATTTTTGATATTCTTCTCCTCCTCCTCTCCTCCTCATCTTCGTCTTCTTCTTCTTCTTCTTCTTTTCTTCTGTCTCTCCTTGTGTCAGAAACTCCGTCTCTTTATTCTGTGTCTCCAAGTCCCCACCTCTCTCTCTCTCTCTGTGTCACTCTCCATCCCTCCCTCTCTCCCACACTCTCTTCCTCTAGTTATATTGTGTGCATTCTCTTATTCTAAATTGCTATGTATTCATTATTGTTATGAGTTTCTATGCAGTTCCATGCAATGATTTCTTCCAAGTATTTATTGCTTGAGGGCTGGATGAAAAAAAGCCACTGACTTGTGTTTACTCTTTTCCCTCATTAAACATTTCGTTCGTTCGTTCTCTTCTCTCTCTCTCTCTCTCTCTCTCTCCTCTCTCTCTCTCTCTCTCTCTCTCTCTCTCTCTCTCTCTCTCTCTCTCTCTCTCTCCTCCCCTCTGTGTGGGGGTTGAACGAGCGGGGACGGAGTGGAGCGAGAGCGGGAAGGGGGAGGGCGAGAGAATGAAGGAGGAAGAATGGTGTACTATCAAATATTCAATGTAAAGAGAATTGTAGTCACCACGTGAAAGTTATCACCGAATCGGATACTTCCTTGTTTCCTTTGTCTGATTTGCTATTAACAAAAATAATTCAAATGTCACTGGTGTGAAAACATGTTCATCAAGATGTTAAACAGTTAAGGATTTTCATGTATGTTACGAGAGAGGGAGAGAGAGAGAGAGAGCGGGGGGGGAGTAGCATGTGTGAGGGTATGTGAGTGCGTATGTGTATGCGCGGAATACACGTTTAGCGCTCGCAGTGACGCGCGCAGCCACGTGCGCGAGGATGTATGATGCTGATACCCGGACCCTGGTAATCGGAATGGACTTGTGAACTCTATTCTGTTTTTGGTTCACGGCGTTTGTGTTTTGTCCCCGGATTGCTGATATTGCTATTTCTTGCTGAGTTTTTGCCGCATATTGTTGTAGCTATAAAATTATCCTTCTTGATTTGTTTAAGGCAGCTGATTTTTTTTTTTCTGCCTTTTTTGTTTGTTTGTTGGTTTGTTCTTTTTTTGTTTTATCGTTGTTGTTGTTGTCTTTGCTAAAATCCATCTGCAAACAGGTGTTCCTGCTGTTTGACTATTATTCTGCTCATTTATCTGTAGTGTTGTGTAATCCATAGAGTTTATTTGTAAATCAGTATCATCTATAATGAATGAATGGTTGTCTAAATTCGGCTTGAAAATAGGCTATTTAAATGTGTGTCATCTTTTAAACAAAATTTCTGATGTTCCCAACATTTTATCCAATTCCAATAACTGTTTCCATTGTTTTTGTTTTTCAGAATCTCGACTTTCCAATATAGTGCCTGATGATTTAGTTTCAATCCAAGGTTATAATACTATAAGAAGAGATCAAAGACAAAACTTGAAACAGGTTTAGTGACCTATATTCACAACTCGATTAATTATAAACAGATCAACAGTTTGGATAAATATACATAGAGATGCATATGGATAGAAATATATGTGAGGGTACTAAACCGATTTTGTTAGGCTGCTTATATAGAAATCCTAACGAACGTATTGAATGGTTCGATCGTTTCGAACATATGATGGAAGATGTCTCAATGCGTTCGTCTGAGATTATAATTTTTTAGATTTTAACATTGATCTACTTAAACCACATGATAATTGGAAACGGGTTTATGAATTACAGAATTTGACACAGCTAATTAAACACGCCGACAAAAAAAACTCCATCCTCCGAAACACTAATTGACCACATATACACATTTACCAATTTAATATTAGAAACATCTGTGCCTGTATACAGTCTCAGTGATCACTTTCCAATTTGTCTAACATGGTCCAAAAAGGGGGTTAACATTCTCAGAAATGTTCACAAATGTGTACCTTTTTCGAAGCTATAGAAATTTCGATGCTAACAATTCTTGTCCGATTTGTGTAACGCAAATTTTTCCGAGTGTATCAGTACAATGACCCTGATGGAGCACTGGCTGCTTGGTATGACATATTTATCTCTGTCTTTAACAAACACGTGCCATCGGTAACTAAACGTGTCAAACCAAGGGGTAAGCCACCATGGTATAATGAAAAAAATCGATAAGGCCATTAATTTACGAGATATTCTATTGCAAAACAAATGGTAAAGATGATAAATTTAAAAAGCAAAGAAATAAGGTAACGGATATGAAAAGAGCCGCCAAAAAGAAATATTTCAGTGACCTTATTTCCCGTAAAGAAGATCTAAATCGATCTGGAAAGCTATCAATGAGCTCTCCGGTAAAACCTTGTCATCTAGTGCTCCTTCCGAGAGAACATTGTCTGCTGAACTCTTAAATGATCACTTCACAACTGTTGCAGAAAAGACGATCGATCAAAGCTGACTGTTCAAAAGATAATGACCTACTTGAGCTAAAAGCGTACTGTGTAAAAAAAACATAAAATCTAATCTTCAAATCGAGTTTATTGGTGTACATGAAGTCTATAAGGAATTATGTTCATTAAATCAGTCCAGTTCTCGAGGTTTAGATGATATAGATGGTAAAATTTTGAAAATCGCTGCTCCGATTATATCAGAGCATCTTACATATATTTACAATCTTTCCATTGATAAAAGGTTGTTTTCCACAATCCTTCAAAGATGCTAAAGTTTTACCCTTTTTTAAAATCTGGTGATCCTACTGATCCTTCTAACTACCGACCTATCTCTATCCTATCTATTCCATCTAAACCCCTTGAAAAAACACATCAAATATAACATCCACAAACATTTCATGAAATACAATTTACTACATTCTAATCAAAGCGGATTTAGAGAAAATCATTCTTGTCACACCTTGCTCACTAATATAATTGAGCAATGGCATTTAAACATAAACAATGATCTCTTCACAGGAACAATTTTTGTCGACTTTGCTAAAGCATTTGACACTATAGATCACAATCTACTGTTAAGAAAACTAACATTGTATGGTTTATCCGCTGAAGCTCTTAAACTCATTTCCTCATTTCTCAACTGTAGGCGACAAGTAGTCTTAAAAAATTCCGTTACTTCCTCTCTTATGCCAGTAAATTATGGCGTTCCCCAAGGGTCAGTCCTGGGGCCTATCTTATTCTCAGTTTATATAAATGATCTTCCCCTTACATATATCTTCTCCTGTGAGCTTTTTGCTGATGACACTACTCTCCATAATAAAGACAAAGATGCTGACTCAGTATGTATCAAATTACAGAATGATCTCAATAAGCTTGCAAAGTGGACTAATTTGAACCATATGGCCCTCCATCCTCAAAAGTCTAAATTCATGATGACTACAACCAGACAAAAACGTCAAAATATGAAAAACTGATTTGTTTAAAATACGTATACAAGATAAAGTCTTAGAAGAAGTTAAAAATCACACAAATTATTAGGCCTTACAGTTGATAATAATCTTTCATGGTCTAATCATATTTCTGATTTGTCAAAAAGGGTTATCTAAAAAAAAAAATTATTCTTGTTGAACCGAATCAAGAATTTCCTTGATCAACATACTAGAAAGTTATATTTCTATGCATATGTACAACCAGACATTAACTACGCCTCTACATGCTGGGATTTAGCCAGCAAAAATTGCTTAAAACCACTAGAAAGCATGTACAGACGTGCTATTAAGCTGATACTCTTGAAATCTTCTCTACAAGCTAGTGATTATAAAGATCTTAACATTCTTCCATTCGATCAAAAATGTTGCTTTAATAAAGCTGTCTTTATGTATAAAATTAATAATCTTGCGCCACCTTATCTTCAAATTCCCATTATTAAAATTCGAGGCAAAAATATCCTATATACCCCTCGACCACGAACAGATCTTTTCAAGTCATCCCTTATCTACTCTGGTAGTAAATTATGGAATGTAATACCTACACAATTTAAAACAGAAAAATAGTTTTAACATCGTTTAAAAAAAAAGCATATTTCAAATACCTTATAGACCATTTGTAAATTATGTTTCACTTAACTGTATATTCTCCAAGTTTGATGTTCCTTTTGACACAAACAAGTTGTAGCAGCCCTGAGTTGGCCTTCGTGGTCGGCTGTGCTATAAGCCATATGACATGATTTGACTATGAAATGTTTATGTATGCCTATGTGATGTTTACGTATGTCCAGTTTTTGTGTGTGTGTGTGTGTGTGTGTGTGTGCAATACGTTATAATGAGGTTGCATACTATTTTCTTTTTTTTTTTTAATAATTTTTTTTTCTTATTGCTGTGTCTAATTTTGACAAACGATGTAATTGTTCTTTTTTGTTTATTGTTATTTTTCAGGGAATAGTGTAAAAAAGCTTCCAGCTTATCTATTCACCCTCATTAAAGATTTCGAGTTTCTCTCTCTCTCGGAGCGTGACATGACGTGAGCAGAGCAACAGGGTGCACACTGATTCATCTGCGGCAGTTTTGACGAATTTCATCGCAAACATGCCAGTTTCTGGACTGCCAGTAGCTGTGGAGACGACCCTGAACGCCCTGCTAACGGACAATAACGTCACAAGCTGGAAAGTTGCAGGGGAAGGAGAAAACACTGTGGTTGTTTTGCGCCTCAAGCCCGCCACTTTCCAGGTGTCAACAAACATGGCGGATCCTGTCTTGAACCGCAACACACAGGTTCAGTATTACAGGGAGAAACCTCCCAGCCAGATCCCACGTGACCAGCAGAGAGAGCCGACAGCAGTAGAAGCGGCAGGCAAGTGGACAACGTGAACAAATCACTGTAACTGTTTTGAACACTCCGTCTTCGACCGACGCAGGACTTGAAAACCTGTGTGAACATGACCCAGAAACGGAACACACTGTGGCTACACACACTCGTGTCATGCGGTTAACGTGGATGATCCAGTAAGATCGGAGAACGATAACTTGGTGCCTGATCGATAGTGCTGAAACGACGTGCATGTGAATACATCGATAGCTGTGTCCTCTCGATCCCCACCAACTGAACGGACATCGAACTGGGGGTCTGTGAAAACCTCGTGGCAGGATTGAGCACAAATGTTATTGAAAGTTACGTTGCAACTCTGACCGACGCATCTGTTCAGCGACGATTGAGAGCGACAAGAGCAGAAACAAGTCATTTAGAAAAGTTGCTCTCGATTGTTCGGACATATTACTGTGTGAATCGGACGATCTGGTGTTGGCGTTTCCGTGTACGCCTGATGACAGTGACTGTTCGTTCCGGTTTGTCAAACAAGATGATGGGGACATGCTGAAAGAGGAATGGGCAAAACTGGCCGTCTCCGCCGAGGAAAACGTATTGACAGAACACAATACGTCGACACCCAAGCACTTGCTGCACGGACGCTGGAGACGCTATACGGCCTGATCCTGTTCTACCTGAGGTGACAGCCATGGCTCAAGACCCACGCCGCAGACGGAGTGTCAGAACTGTGTTTGGAAAAAAAAAGGACAAGTGTGTCATGGTTTCCATGTCAGACGAACATGTACCGAGTGCAGTTTTGATGATGGTCGATCCAAACGTATTGCTGGGGAAGCTGTGCCGCTTTAAAGCAATACATTATTTCCTTCCTTCGTTCCTTCTCTCTCTCCTCTCTCTCTCTCTCTCTCTCCTCTCTCTCTCTAAGGACGTTATTTCTCTCTCTCTCTCGACAGTGCTTATCTCTCTCTCTCTCTCTCTCTCTCTTTTGCTTTAAGACGTTATTTCAGTTCACTGCATGCGGCAGGATGTAAAAAAGAGCGACAGTGCTTATCTGTTACCCTCGTAAATAAAGAATTTTATCTGATCTCTCTCTCTCTCTCTCTCTCTCTCTCTCTCTCTCCTCTCTCTCTCTCTCTCTCTCTCTCTCTCTCTCTCTCTCTGTCGGTCTGTCAGTATGTGTCCATTTGTGTGCGTGCGCGCGCGCGCGCGCGTGTGTGTGTGTGTGTTCAGAAGAAAAAACTCAGTTTTCTCTCAAAGTCATTCACGAGCCAGAGCAATTGAGGCAGACATCAAAACACTAATTCGTGTCGAAAACAATAGTATTACAACATTAATGTGTCTTTGTCTTTTGACATGGAAGACGTGACAAACCTGCACGTTTAGATGTGCGACTAGTCGAGCTTGCTCACGTGTACATTGATTTGAAAGGGTGTCATCGATAGGGATTCTATAAAAGAAATCAAATGACGGGTTGGAAGTTAGTCTGTGAGAGGTGACATGATGTTAATCTTCATTGCATGTTAAGACCTTCCTTGCCCCCCCCCCCCCCCCCCCCCCCCCCCCCAAAAAAAAAAAAAAAACAAAAAAAACACTCGCGCATCATTGGTGCATGTTCCTATTATGGGTGTGCGGCCACATAACCATCTGGTCTGTCGTGTGACGTGTTGCGTGTTAACGTCTCATGCGGCTGGTACCATTTTGTGTGAACATTACAGTAACACAATGGCAGGGTGCTTTTCGGGTTTTTTCATGTGGATTCTGGAGGACGGTAAGCAAAATTGTTAAGAGACTGTATTCTCAGGCAGCAGTAGGCCTGCTGACTACTGAAGTACGAATAGACCAGGTGGAACATAGATGTCCATTCAGTTTCTTCTCCTCTTGTTCTTGTTTGGGCTGTTTGTCTGGGCAGCACTGGCAGTAGTAATTTTGATGAGTCGCTTTTGCTGGTAAAATAAGATTTAATGAGAATCTGGTAATAATTATGTATTTGAAATAATGTCGAAAAGTGATACTTGCTTCTTATATCAGCCTCTGTGTGTTACGATCAAAACGATTCTCTCTCTCTCTCTCTCTCTCTCTCTCTCTCTCTCTCTCTCTCTCTCTCTCTCTCTCTCTCTCTCTCCATTTCTGTCTCTGCACTGAGCGCACGGAACAAACAAAAAACACACACATGCCCCCCCTCCCCCACACACACGCATCTCTCTCTCTCTCTCTCTCTCTCTCTCTGGATTGAGCGCACGGAAACAAACAACACACACACACATGCCCCCCTCCCCCACACACGCATTCTCTCTCTCTCTCTCTCTCTCTCTCTCTCTCTCTCTCTCTCTCTCTCTCTCTCTCTCTCTCTCTCTCACTCTATCTATACCTATCTATTTAAAGACTGACAAATAACGTATGACATCTACTGGAAGACGGTTCAGAAGGGCGGGAAAATTCTTGGCAGCGATCCAAACTGCAGGCTGCACGCCAAATAAATAATGCACCAAGGCCGTACTTAAGGAGTCGAGTATTTATAGACTACAAGCACGATTAGCTTGTTTTGTGAATTTTTGTTTTGTCTGAAAGATGATTTACCATCTGTTTTTTTAAACCAGCATTAGACCTTCCCTGTCATGAGTTTTGAATAGAAACCCCGAAATAATGAGGCTGGAAAGAGTGATAGGACCTTGTTACTGTTTTTGCTTGTTTTGTTGTGTTTTTCGTGCTCTTGCTTGTTTGTTTGTTTGTTTGTTGTTGTTGTTGTTTTAATAATTCCGGCACTTTATTTTCCTTTTTCACAACTACTCTTATTTATATACTCCATTTTCTTTTTCTTTTTTTTACCCATGTTTGTTTTTTACGAGAAAACATGTAATTCTTTGTTTTGTTTTTTGCTTTGTTTTGTTTGTTTGGTGTTTTTGTTTGTTTGTTTGTTTGTTTTTTAAGAGTTAGTTATCAGTCGCAGGCTCAAAGTCATGCTA